>JBAKBP010004422.1:0-136225 GCA_037953745.1 Lithodes maja | reverse complement strand
GTATAACATAAGAAAATTGTTCTCGTATTTGTATAAAACGGAAATCATGTATGTCATACTTATAACGTATGCTTATTCATTATAGAAGAGGACCCTTTGTCTTTCTACTTAATCACTCTATGGTGATGAGAACAAGACGTAAAATTATAATAAACATTGCCAAGCTATAATGCTCCTTAACCCTCCGGGCCCGGGCTGTATCTCCAAAGGACAGTGTGGGCTACCCGGGCGATCTGGCAGAAAAACGTCTAGGTCTAGGCTACCGTATTTTTGTTTAGTTTAACTGCTAGAAATTTCCCACGCATCTATAAACGTAGTGCGGTTTCCAATCTGTAAACTGGCGTTGAGTAGAGCTCTCTAAGTCAACTGGTTCAGTTGTGATGACGATTTCCGTGCAGCGATTTTTGCCGCGATGTTGACAATATCGGAGCTTTTCAGACACTAATTTCGTCTGACGTCACAACAATAACATTGATCCGACGTCTCCTTATTGTTTTCGGAGGTGCGGTGACGCAACGATCGGCTTTGTTTACATGCGTCGGACGCACGGCGTTCAGACCAAGCTGAATAGGCTTGAAAGCTTCTGCCTAGTAACAGGACACCCGGGCTCCTGCCCTTATTTCGTGGTGTCCTTTCACACTGACAACCGGGCAGGAAGGGTTAAGCCTGTACAAAATTAGTATGATACAAGGAAATTCTGTGCTTGTATGGTAGCCAGTATAACATAAACTATTTGTCTATACTTGTTCCCCACATACAGTTTATATTTATTCATTATGTAAGGAAAAACCATTGTCTTCCTACTTCGTTTTGTTCTACCTTCCCCCCCTATCCCTTTTGGAGATTCGAAGAAGGAAGGCATAACCATGCACCGTAAGAACCTTCATCTTATGGGCCCGCATGTAAGAGTGCAATACCCGAACAGGACAAAGGGGTTGGTGCCGATTGCCCTGTTTCAAGGCAGGAATAGTAAAAGGAGTAAAAATGTGTCTCTCGTGTTCGTTGTTTGCTATGAAATCCGGAGCTGGGGCTATAGGTACACTTTGGTTTTGGGCCTGGAATTGCAAACAATTGGGGGATGCTTCCATATATTGGGCTTGGAGTTTAGGATGTAACATACATTAAATACATTAAAAGTACAGTACTCATAAAAGATATTGTAATGCCATCATGAGAAGAACTGGCATTAACTATTATTGGAGTGTTGACAATTCGTTAGAAGTTATTGATAAAATAAATACCATGCCGAAAGTTACCTCGGTACATAGCTTCGACTTTTCAACTTTGTATACCAATTTGCCTTTAGATTTAGTATATTCAGAGCTTTGCTTTATTATAGATTTGCACTTTGACAGGTTCGTTAGGAATGGTAATTATTTCATAAATGTTTATACATATTTTAATAATGCATCACTTAGCTCTACTCCCACTAGTTCTGTATATTTAGATAGAACTAAACTTAAAGATGCCCTTAAATTCCTCCTTTTCAATGCTTATGTTAGATTCGGCCCGTACATTTTCAAACAAATATTAGGAATTCCTATGGGTGGAAATGCTAGCCCTTTAATTGCAGACTTATTCTTGCTTGCTTTAGAATTTAAATATATAAAAGACTTAGTTGACAGTAGCAAGAAAAATAAAATCCCAAAAAAAATAGCACTTGCTAAACTGTTAAGTAATAATAGTAGATATATTGATGATATTCTTGTTTGCAATTTGTTAAATTTTAATCAAGTTGCTAAACTTATTTACCCTAATTCTATTCCCCTCACACAATGTAACGTAAATTATAAAGTTGAAAATTTTCTTGATATAAATATAGAGATTGTTAATGAACAGTGCATACTTAAAGTATATCACAAAGTTGATGATTTTAATTTTAACGTAATAAACTTTCCTTTCCCTAGTAGTAATATCGATAGTAAAATAACTTATAATTGTTTTTATTCCCAATTAATAAGATTTTGTAAAATCTGCACTAAAGTAGATGACTTTTGGGCTAGAGCTAGGTTACTATACACTCTTAGTGGACAGAATTTTGAGGCAAGTAAATTGTTCCATAAATTTAATCTTTTTAGGGTCAATTATTGTGACTGTATTCTAAAATTTGACATCAATAATTTTAATCAAGCATTTTTAACTTGAAGTTTCTTGTATAACCTCTGCTTACTTTTTGTCTGTATTTATTGTTTTTTGTCTGTATTTATTGTTTATCTTTTTCTTTTTTCTATTATTAATATTAATATTGATGGTTTTTTAAATTTATTGTTCTTGTTAAAAGAGTACTCTTTGTTTAAATCTGTTGTTACTTCATATTTTGCAATTATTTGTCTTTATATTATATGTATTCATTGTCGATGTATCAATTGCTTACTTTTTGCGATTTCCTTAGTTTATTTGTGCTATAAATGTAGGTTATTTGTAGGGTAGTTATTGATAGGGGTCACTTGAGGCATATGCTTACAGGTACCTACCCGATAGCACTATCGTTAGTGAGTGCTGTACTGTATTTTATATATTATTTTGTAATAGTATAGATATCTTATCAATATTTGTATTTTGTACTATTGTTAATGTCTTGTCATGTTGCAAATTTGATTTTAAATAATATTTTGACATTTAACATTTAGTTTCTTTATTCATGCAGAGTTTAGTAAAATTTGCCAGAACGTCCCGGACTTCCCAAACTTGACTACTTCCTTTAACGTGACGATAGTGCGTTGTTATATGTGCGATTAGTTTGCTTGGGAAACAGATTAACTTGCTCATATAGTAATGTACACCCTATGTGGTGGATTGTGTTCTTTTATTTAATAGTTTTCATTTTAGTAAGCGTTGTTTCCACATAGCGATTTTGATAATTTAATTTGACTTTATATTGTCCTTGTCCCAATTTTGGTTTGTTTAGTTTGCAAGATTTACATTTTAATTAATAGGATCGTACTTTTCTCTCAGCCATTTGGCCCGGAAAACGTCCATAATGCAAAATTTAGACAAGTCTTAGGCTTCCAATTTGGTCCAAATGGAATTGAGAGATTGGAATTTCCACTGGAGATGGGCACCACATTTATTTGAACTCCTAGATTTATTACATGTTGACATACTCGGAGCATTGTTGTTGTTGTTTCTGCTGGGGAGGCTTATTAGACTGGTGTTGGTGTTGGTAGTATGGCTGTCGTGTTTGTTGTTGTTGGTAGGGCTGTCGTGTTTGTTGTTTTTTGGTAGGGCGGATCCTGGCTAGGCTGGCTTCGGCCTGCCTGGGGTTGGTCAACATACGTGGAGCCTGAAGGCGTGAAGCCTCTAACCCGACTTTGTTGCCCATAGTTACCCCTGCCTCTGGGTCGCCCTCTACTTCGAAAGGGCATCTGGCTCTCCCCTCGGGGAGTCTCAACGGAAGCCAAGGGGTTCCATCCACTACTGTGTGGGGGCCAGTCCCGCTTAGGTTTCCGAGGTTGATATTTACTGAAGTTATCTCTGAAAGCAGCAGAAGAGGGGGACATGAGGAGTGTACTAACTGCCTGCCATGTGTCAATTGACATGAGTCTGTTAGAGAAGATGGGGGAAGAAAGAATGCGTGCTTTAATATCTTTAGGTAGGTTATGAGAGAGTTGTAGCCGAAGGTCTTGTCTCGCTCTGACCGCTTCAAACAGGGATAATCTAATGTCTCCCCTCAGCATAAGAGAGTTTGCTAATTGAGCTTTTCGGACGAGAGTTAAAGCGGCTCTAGAATCACTGTTAGTAATGGAATCCCCACTATTCTCATACATTCAGACAGGTGCCTATTTAGTAGAAAATTAGAAAGAAGCCTATGGGCCTTTTGACGTGCTTTCAGGTCCTTCTCAAGAAGAAACTGGGAGGGGGTAGACAGCAGAGGATCAGTTAGCAGACGACAAATTATTTTGGGGCCCCGTAGAAACTCCCAGAAGCTAGTTGGTAGGGAATCGTCAGATCTTAAATGACATGAAGCAAATTTATGGTCCTCATTTGGAAGCTTACCAGAGGATCTGTCAGTCAGGGATAAAGCAAATTTTGCAGCCTCTGCTGCCCATTCCACCCATGGACCTTCTAAGGTCCACACCTTCTAAGGTAAACATGGGAGACTGAGGGTCCATAGCAACAGTTTCTATCTTTGTAGAACACACTGAGGAAAGTGACTTTATGGCATTATGAGCGTCAAGCTTCGAGAAATCAGACCAAGGCTTCAAGGATTTCATGGCAGAAAATACTGGAGAAGGTTTGTACACAAAAAATTGAATATCAGATATGGAAGGGAAAGGAGACACGACCACATCCAGCACTCGTCCCTCATAGTCCTTTGCCCGCAGTTGTTTTAACTCATTCATTTCAACGACCCATGATGGAGGTACCGGGTAAAGCTCAGCGATCCCCGTTTACGCACCTTCTGGTGTCAGAGGTCCAGTTACTGGTTGCCAAATTCGGGCAGGGCAATACAGTAGAGGCATTGGTTTTTTGGGCAACTCGGGGTCCACTTCCAGGGCAACTGGAGTGATCAGGGCTAGGAATAGCCCCGACCTGTCAAGGGTGGAAATTATTGGATTCATCGGTTTAGGAGCACTACGGTCAATTGACTCCGCGGGGCGAGGTGGCGTGGTGGTCTTAAATTGTACAGGGACAGGTTGTAAGGGAATAGTTAGCAGCGTAGGGGGCACCAGCCTAGACGACAGCTTAACCTGGGGCATCAGAGACTCTTGTATCTGACTAAATTTAGAATCAATTGCATTGAGCACTTCTGTTTGGAACAAAGTTTCTAATCTGGAGGTAAGCTTATCCGTCGTGGCTACTGCCGCCCTTTCTACAAGTTCATCAAAAGATAGAATTTCAGTGTCAGAGGGCAGGTTTGGTTGCTCCTTACAGGAAGCTGGGGAAGGATCAGAGACATGGGGCCCCCTGTCCTCTGGGTCGGAAAGAACCGGAGCCCCCTTCTCTCTGAGGTACTCTGTCCCATCTGGTCCCTCGCTATCATCTATATAGTTCACATTAAAATCATCATAAGGCACCTCGACCTCCACACTACCTGACGTTTCTGATTGAAAGTGATCGGGCTGGGGTTGTTGTGGTTCTAGTTGTACGGGAAGGGCCTGTTCAATAAACTCTGAAAATACTTGTTCCACTGGGGATGATTGTGAGTGATGGACCTCGGCAGTGGTAAAAGGTGGTGGGGTAGGACTTGTTGAGAGGTGCACCGTATCAGCAGTGCTACTAAATGACACATCTTTATCTAGGTCAAGCTTAACACATTTGGGGAGAGGACAGAGAGGGGAGGAAGTGTCTTTGGATTTTGTAGGTATAGACCTCTTTTTAGAGGTTTCTGGGGAAGACACAGAGCTTCGAGAGCGTTGGGACGTGCGTTCTGGATCTGTAATCCGCTTGTTGAAAACCTCTTCGATGATACTCTTGATGCCTTTGATGTGACCCAGAACCGCCTCTTTCTTGTTAAATTCCAGCGACTCCGCCTCCTCATAGAAAGATTCACAATCTACGATCCAAGATGACAACGTTGACGTCGTTGGTGCTCGATTTTCTTGTGTGAGTTGCTCCTCCTGATCTTGGTTCCCCTCCTCTTCTGGCGGCTCCAAATCTACTTCCTCTATCATATCTTCTATGGGCTCGAGCTCGAGCTCGGGTCTGTGGTTAACCATTTCATCCATGTCTGCAATTGTGACATCGGCAAACCCTGGGACTGGGATCTGCCACACCACCTCCAAGGTCCCTGCCAACAAATCATCTCTTTGCTGCCTGTCTGGCTGACTGGTGATGAGTTCAGGCAGCAAGGGTTTCCAAGCATGAATGAATGTGGGGACAGTCAGCTTACCCCAAGCACTAACAAATGCCTCCACTGCCTTCCTAATATTAAATTGACGCCAAAACTGTTTAACTGTGATGATACCGGATTCTGAAGAGTGGCTGGGATCATCTGAGTCGCTAGAATCTGAAGAGTTTGGATTTGGAATAAAGTTGTCTGACTCGTCTCCCAGCTGCCTGATGGCTTGAACCTCTTCAAGGTTATCAGTGCTTATATGCATCCTAGCATGCACTTCTTTGTAAAATAAAATCTTTGTGTTTGCAATAACCTCCTGGTCCATTGGCTGAATTTTTGAGGTGCTGTTGGGGGGCAAAAAAAAAACTTGAACAGCAGGGTGGCGATCAACAAGAAAGCGGGCATGACCAGGAGCGTTATCCATAAATAGGATACAACGGAAGTCCAAATTATTGGCTTCACAATGGGCTTGAGCGTCGGGCACAAAGTGATTGTCAAACCAGTCAAGGGAGACAGACGAAGTCATGTAGCCTTTGGCATTTGATCGCCAAAAGTATCCTGGGAGCTTCTCCATGTTGACATTTTTGTAGGGCCGTGGACGTTTGGAGTGGTAAAGAATGAGACATCCTATGTGCTGCATTGGCTGTCAAAAGAGCAGTAAATCTATCCTTGGCCATTTTCACCCCCTTGGCCTGCTTCTGGGCTGAGGAAATATATGTAGATTTAGGGACTTTTTTCAGTAGACCCCAGTTTCATCACAGTTGTACACTTGCTCTACAGAGTAGTTACCATTTCTTATTAGTTCTTGAGCTACACCAGGGAAAGCAGTGGCAGCTTCAACATCAGCTGACTGGGCCTCACCCTGATAATTGGCATGCTTCACTTTAGCCCTTGATTTGAAACGGTGAAGCCATCCACGGGATGCTGTGAAGGGTGGAGGATTATGCATTTAAATTTTTTTGCCACTTCACTGTACAGCACACAAGCCCTGTCTTGTATTTCAGGGCCTGTCACACTAGCCCCTTCACGGGATCGCCGATTTATCCAGGTCAATAAATAATGTTCAAGCACTATCATCATCCTTTGATACTCATTTACTCGTTTAACTGATCTTTGGGCTCCCCCAGAGCTTGGCCCAGTCATCATCATTTCAAAGTTTTTAGCTAGTTTAAGATTTTTTCTAAGTTCATCTTTCTTCAGGCGCATGCTTCGAACTGTTGATTCTGGGATATTAAACATCTTTGCAATGTCACTGGTACGTGCCCTTAGTTCAAATTGTTTTATTATTTTGTTCTTGGTCTCATTGTCATACTTTTTAAGTTTCTTGCCCACACGATACACACACTTTTCTTTAGCTTTCCCACCAACTTTCGATGATCCTGGCCTTTGTGGTATATCACCGTTATCTCCCGGCCCTCCGCCACTCCCGCCAGACGCAATAGAGGCCATAATCGTCGAGAGTTTCGTTTTTACGCCTGCGGCCACCAGACGCTTATACACAGCTGGTGAATACAATGGAGTTCTACTGGAAGCCTGTGATTGGCTGATTTGTGATGACGTTGCAAGATGGTGCCCAAATGGAGGACCGTGATTGGCTGGCCAGTTTGTTTACATCTCGGCTCGACGGAAAAACGCGGCACGAAAACGTGGCGCGAAAATTGAAACTTCGGCAGAGCGCCTCGAGAATTGAATCATTTGCGAGATTGGAAATCTGGAATATTTGGTGTCTACCACGAGAATTGAAAAAACGAAGACTGATGCAGCGAAAATGGGGGCTCCACTGTAGTCCGCATTGAGGAATTTCGTTATCGTCACTTGAAAAAACCTGATTACAGTACATAGAAAAATAACACCAAAATAATAAATCCCGACCGTAAACAAAGCATTGCGCACAATTAACCCTCATGGCCCGGGCTGCCTTTCTAAATGACGGAGGTCGTATCCGGGCGATCTGGCTGAAAATCAACAAAAGTAAACTAAGGCTAATCTCGCTTAATATATTACGGTACCTACATTAATGAAAGATATATAAAAATGTGCGCCTTACCTTGCCGCGTAGAATGGCATTGAGTAGAGCTCTCTAGTTCAACTGATTCCGGAGTGATGGCGATGGAAGTGGAGGTCACTTTTGCCGCGTATTTACCTCAGCGTGTCCGAACACTCAACCGCGGCCCCGACTACGACGGCCAGTTGCACTCGTCGCTCCACCCGCAATTATGCCGGGAAGCGATTTTAATAGTGTTTTATTGTTTATTATGCCATTTATTATAGTTATTATGTTATTTTCACTCAATAAAGTTATTTACATGAAGTTATTTGTGTCTCTGTCACTTACTACTTAGTTTTATTATTATTATTATTATTATAGTGTCACTTTCACTGGACTTTTATAGTTGATGGTGTCATTTTCACTTTTATGTATTGTTAGGTAAACTAATAATATATATAGTGTCACTTTCACTTGTTCATATTGTTATGAGGGCACTTATTATTACTTATGTGTGTCTCTTTCACTTATACTTAGTTTTATTATTATTATTATAGTCACTTTCACTGGACTATGAAACAACAACCTAGACTAATAAATGCTGTGAATAATAATGCGCACATAATATCAAAGAGCTTATATTAAATACTAACAAGTGTCTACTTCCCTACTGCCGCAGGGATCTGTGTTGGCACCTCTCATGTTCCTTATGTACGTGAATGACCTGCCGATAGGCATAAACTCTTACATGTCAATGTTTGCAGATGACGTAAAAATTATGAGACAAATAACAAATAAAAGTAGTTGTGAGGAGCTGCAAGGGGATTTAGATAAAATATACGAATGGAGCACCAAGTGGAAAATGAAATTTAATATAAGTAAATGCCATGTGTTAAATATGGGAAGAAGTGTGAATAGACCAAATTGGGAGTACAGGATGGGAGATAATATAATTAGCAAGGCCGATAAAGAAAAAGATTTAGGGTTGATTATACAAGATAATTTGTCGCCAGAGAAACATATTAACAAGCTCTTTAGCGGAATGTATGCAATGGCCGGGAATATGAAAGTTGCTCTGAACTACTTGGATGAGACCATGGTAGCGAAAATTATGAAGAGTATGATTAGACCAAGATTGGAGTATGCAGCAGTGGTGTGGTCCCCGCATCTAAAGAAGCATATTCACAAGTTAGAAAGAATCCAGAGAGCAGTCACTAGATTGGTTCCAAGTCTCAGAGAACTGCCATATGAAGGGAGGCTAGACAAATTAAATCTACCGAGTCTGAAAGAGAGGAGAGAGAGGGGAGACATGATAATGATGTACAAATGTGCCCGGGGGCTGGAGAGGCTGGATAGGGAGGATATATTAATTATGGATACAGGAATAACTAGAGGCCACAGCTACAAAGTAAAAAGACCTACCTGCAAGAACGATATCAGGAAGTTTAGCTTCCCCTATAGATGTATTGACAAATGGAATGGGCTGGAGGAGGAGGTGGTAGGGGCAAGGAACATCCATATTTTCAAGAAAAAATTGGATAAAAAGTAGACTGAGAGACGGGACAACACGAGCTTAGCTCAACTCCTGTAAACTACAATTAGGTAAATACAATTAGGTAAATACTCGATTAATGTCTAGCTGGGATACTCTAGGTAAGGAACTGGGGTTGAGCAAGAGAGGCTCGTAGCCTAGCGATGTCCTTAACCCTTCAAACTCGGATGATACACGTGTGTACCATTAAGTTTTGCCCCGAGGAACCTGGGTGGTACAACATTGTACCAGTGGTTGAAAGCCTGTGACCTTGGTGTGTGAGGCGTCGGTCCGACGCATGTAAACAACAGCCGGCTGGACCGACGCCCCGCATCTCCGGCCACAAGAAGGAGAGCGTCGCTTGTTCGTGTGTGCCTGTATGTTGTTGTTAAGTATCGAAAAGTAGTGTAAAGTGGCTGTTTTGGCCATAAAGTTATCTCCAATGAAATCATCATCACAAATCAACCACTTGACTTAGAGAGCTCTACTTAACGCCATTCTACAGGTAAATAACACAGCTACGCTTGGGGATGCGCGGAAATGCGGCAAGCAGTCAGCATAACAATGATACGGTAGCCTAGCCTAGACGTTTTTCGGCCAAAACACCCCGGGTTTCGGGCAATATTTATGTAATGCGTAGCCGGGGCTGGAGGGTTAAGACTGCATCCTTTAAGTTATGTTAATTGACTAGGGGGCTCTCTCGATAGATCCAGATCACAAGTATCTGGTTCTATCCTGGCGACCCTCTAAAGACAAGCAAAGAGGCAGCAAAGTGTGGAACTGGTACAGGCCAAAACCCTCAGTCAACACAATGCTGCACTCGCAAAGGACGCAACCGAAAAGACAACCCAGGCTACCACAGGACCGGTCGAAGTCGTGTAGGTATAAGCAAACCGTACACACATCGGAGACAACGACTACAGTTACCTTATCCCAGTCTAGCAGTAAATAAAAGAGCAGAAACACTAAATCAATAATGGAGACACACAAAGTTCTTAACCTATACTAACTAAGAACCCTCAAACCTATTCTAAGTACATGTAAATATCTCTGAGGACGGCGCATGCAATACAATGGGCCGGCTATGAAAACCGTATGCAGAACCCAAGGGGAGTGTTGTGCAGTTAACCTGTTAAGCGCTAAATAGACCTAGGGGCTAGGGTAGTTATTTGTGTATTTCTAGCCTTGGATTCTGACAGAATTCGTTATATTTACAATATAGACCATTATTTGTTTTCGGTATGCTTTTATTTTACATATATGATGTATATATGAACCTTCAAGAGTGCTAAAATAAGTGGGAAAAGCATTTGGGTGGTGAAAAACGAAGATATTGGCCACCCGGTCGTAATGTCAGGCGAGAGAGAGCTACAGTCAACCCTCCTCTCTCGCTGTCTGTGAGGTAACTGAGACAAGCGGGGCGGTGTGGGCTGGTGTCTGGGTGTTACATATCGATCTTTTCTGCAACCCACTTGTGCTACATTATCGCGGGAGAGAAAAATAACCGATAAATGATGATAATAAGAGGGAAAATAGGTGATAATTGAGGAGGGGAGGGAGGGGGGAATAAGGTGGGGAGGAGGGGAGGGGGGTGGGTGAGATTTACATGGATGAGTACTGGAGGGGAATTATCTCACCTAGAGACAAATTTTTTTTTTTTGATAGGCCCTTTTTTTTTTTTGGAAAGCTTTTTTTATGGTCCTGCTTCCGTGAGGCCTATCGCGTTCCCTATAGAAAGCCTTCCGTGAGGCCTATCGCGCTTGCCGGGTTAATAAAGGTTAGAGTATGGAAAGAGAGAATCGAGTGAGAGAAACAGTGATAAAGGTGGTGATCGGGAGAGAGTATGCAAAGGGATTGTTAGAAGCACGTGCGCCAAGCCTGTCCTGACGAGGACAGCTCCTGGGGACCCTCATGGAGGAGGTAAGTTACACAGGACACCGCAAAGGCACGATGGTCGGCTAATCACGGGCCGAGACGTCACAAGACAGCATGTGTCATAGGACACAGCCAGACACGCCGTAAATGGCGAGCGAGAGGCAGGAATGCACCCGTACATACAGACACTTACTACCTCCTCGCTCTGAAAGTCTTTCTCATTCACACGCTGGTACTATTATCACTACTGTTGATATAAAATATAACCCGTTGTCACAGACGAAACAAAGACCACCACTGGACTGTCTGTGACAATGCGATTACTAGGAAAGAAAGAACAACATTCTCTGATAACTGTAGCCTATTTCAATGTCCCTGGCGAGCGCTAGTGGCCAACGAGAGGCGATTCTGCCAACGCTGGTAGACGTCACACCTGCTTGTGGAACTTCCACAGGGACTTGTACTTCTTGGCTCCTGGAGACCTCAGACGGTCTATGTTGTAGGCATTGAGGACCGACATATCTACCGTATGCAGGATAAACTTCTTGTATTTACCTATTTGTATTTACCTATTTGTAGTTTACAGGAATTGAGCAGCGTTCGTGTTGTCCTGTCTTAGTTACTTTATAATCAATCCATTTTACTTAGACAAGTATCGTAATGGATATTCCCAGTTCCCAGTATTTTGGACTAACATATCATAACTTATGTTGCCCTATTTCCATATTTACTTTTATCCAACCTAGATTTGAACATATTAATGTTCCTCGCTCTCACCACCTCCTCCTCCAAGTTGTTCCAAGTCTCTATACTCCTATATGGGAAGCTGAATTTCTTTGTGTCCTTACGACATCTGCCCTTCCTCAGCTTAAACTCGTGCCCTCTTGTCCTTCCATTATCCCTCACGAATAGATCTTCCCTATCTACTCGTTCCAAACTTTTTACTCCCTTGAACATCGTTATTAAGTCGCCTCGTTCCCTTCTCTCTTTCAAGGTAGGCAGTTGTAGTGTCTTAAGTCTTTCCTCATATGTCAACTCCTTCAATCTTGGGATCATCTCGTTGCTTCTTCATCGTGTGTGTGTGTGTATTTACCTATTTGTATTTACCTATTTGTAGTTTACAGGAATTGAGCAGCGCTCGTGTTGTCCTGTCTTAGTTACTTTATAATCAATCCATTTTACTTAGACAAGTATCGTAATGGATATTCCCAGTTCCCAGTATTTTGGACTAACATATCATAACTTATGTTGCCCTATTTCCATATTTACTTTTATCCAACCTAGATTTGAACATGTTAATGTTCCTCGCTCTCACCACCTCCTCCTCCAAGTTGTTCCAAGTCTCTATACTCCTATATGGGAAGCTGAATTTCTTTGTGTCCTTACGACATCTGCCCTTCCTCAGCTTAAACTCGTGCCCTCTTGTCCTTCCATTATCCTCACGAATAGATCTTCCCTATCTACTCGTTCCAAACTTTTTACTCCCTTGAACATCGTTATTAAGTCGCCTCGTTCCCTTCTCTCTTTCAAGGTAGCAGTGTAGTGTCTTAAGTCTTTCCTCATATGTCAACTCCTTCAATCTTGGGATCATCTTCGTTGCTATCCTTTGGACTTTCTCTAATTTGTTTATATGTTTTTTCAAATGTGGTGACCATATCACTGCTGCATATTCTAATCTTGGTCTTATCATAGTCATTATCAATTTTCTTAACATTTCTTCATCCAAATAGTTAAATGCCACTCTCATATTGGTTATTATTCCATATGCTCCTCCAATGATCATGTTAATATGCTTCTCCGGGGATAGATCATCGTGTATTATCACTCCAAGGTCCTTCTCATGCCGTGTTTTGCCGATTATTTCAATTCCTAATTTGTACACCCAGCTTGGCCTTATCTCACTTGTTCCCACTTCCAAAACATGACACTTTTCTGCATTGAAACTCATTTTCCAGGTTTGGCTCCATCTGTGCAACTCATCTAGGTCCTTTTGAAGATCCTGACAACTTTCTATACAGGTGACATTCTTCATGATCTTAGCGTCATCCGCAAACATATTCATATGACTATTCAAGTTTTCTGGCATGTCGTTTACATAAAGTAGGAACATTATCGGACCCAACACTGATCCCTGTGGTACTCCGCTCGTCACACTCCTCCACTGTGAATATTCGTCTCGTATCGTGGTCCTCATTTCTCTTCCTATTAAAAAGTTTTCCATCCATTTTAACATCCTACCATGTACACCTCCAACAACCTGCAATTTCCACAATAACCTTTTGTGAGGCACCCTGTCAAAGGCCTTTTTCAGGTCCAGGTAAACACAGTCAACCCATCCCTCTCTCTCCTGTGTAACATCTACAACTCTGCTATAAAAGCTTAATAAATTAGATACACAAGATCTCCCTTCCCTGAATCCAAACTGTTTCTCGCTAAGCACCCCCTGTCCCTCAATGAAGTGTGTCCACTTTTTCCTTATAATTTTCTCACAAATTTTACAAACAATGCTGGTGAGGGACACCGGTCTGTAGTTAAGCGGATTTTCTCTGTCTCCTCCTTTGTAAATTGGTACTATGTTAGCTCTCTTCCATTCCACTGGCAGGTCTCCCTCATTCAGTGAAGATTTGATGATTTCATAGATTGGTTCCACTAACTCTTCCGCACATTCTTTGAGGATCCATCCAGCCACTCCATCTGGTCCCATTGATTTCCTCACATCCAAATCCTGCATCAATTTCAGCACTTCACTTTTTGTCACTTTCATTTCAGGCATCTGTGGTGTTCTATCTATCTATTAGGTTCTATAAACTCCTCCTCTTTTACAAACACTGACTGAAGCTTTTCATTCATAACTTCACACAATTCTTTATCTTTCTCATAGCTGTTTGTTCCAACTCTTAGTCTGACAATACCTTCTTTTGTTTTTATTTTTCCATTTACAAATCTATAAAATAGTTTTGGCTCATTTTTGCACTTCTCTACAATATTCCTTTCATATTTATATTGTTCCTCGCGTCGTATCTTTACGTATTCATTTCTTTTCTCCTTGTACTTATTCCAGTTATTTTCACTATGTCTCTTCCGTGCTATATTCCAGGCTCGGTTTCTTCTATCCTGTGCCTTACTACATCTTATATTGAACCATTCTTTTTCCTTCTTTACCCCTGATTGGAACCTTGGGACATATTTATGTATCCCTTCTTTATATACTTTCAGGAAAAGTCTATATTTGTCTTGAACCATTTCCAGGCTTTCTAGTTCCTTCCAATTTATACTTTGGAAATAATGTTTCAATGATTTAAAATCAGTTTTAGCATAATTGTATCTATTTATTTTATGTCCTTCCTTTCTCTCCTCATTTTTCCCCAAATCCATCTCCATTTCTAATATCTTGTGATCACTTTTTCCCAAGGGACAACGATAATTTATCTTTCTAACATCATGTGGATCACTGGTGAAGACTAGGTCTAGCCTGGATGGTTCATCCATCCCTCTGATTCGTGTGTTTTCTCTAACATGTTGTGTTAACATGTTTTCTGTTACTAGATTCAATAATTTACTGCCCCAAGATTCATTATTATTTCCCGCATCTAACCCTTCCCAATTGACTTCCTTACAATTGAAATCACCTGTTAATAATAATTTATTTCTCCTATTAAAAAGTATTTTTAATGCATCTAGAGATTCTGTGATTAGTTGATCATATTTATCCCGCTTCCATGCTCTAGTTTGTGGTGGTATATAAGCCACTGCTATATCAGTTGCTTTGTTGTCCTTGTCTTTTATTGTCACTGCTATAATTTCTGATCTATTATTGCCTAGGTTAATCTCACTTGCTTCTATATTTTTGTCAGTCATTATTAACACTCCACCACCCACTTTTCCTTCTCTATCTTTTCTCCACACATTGTACCCTTCCCATCCCAACACTCCCAATTCAGTACCACCTCTCAACTTTGTTTCTGCTAAGCACATAATATGTGGTTTATATTTCTCAATATAGTCATTCAATTCTAATTTCTTAGACAGCAAGCCATCCACATTACTATACATCAGCTTCATCTCCCCCCTTCTTACACCTTTCTTTTTTTCTCTTTCCCTAGTATTCCCAGACTCTACTCCCCCCCCGCTTCCACTCCACCTTCTCTCCCTTGCTCCCCCGTGCTCTCCACCTGCCCTGTTCCTCTCACTTGTTCCTGGTTTACACCAGTCTCTCCCTCCTGTCCTTCGGTACTGGTACTCGCTTCCCCTGTCCGACCGTTCATCCCTAAGTTCTCTGTTTGCCCCTCCGTCTTCCTCTGTGGGCTTTTGATGAACCATTTCCTCTTCTTCGTTCCTACCAGTCTCCAATAAAAAAAATCCACTTCTTGTTCTGTTCTTTTAGCATTCAATTCCTTCACCTCATCCCTCAAACTTTTCATTTTGTTTCTTTCATCTAAGTCCAAGTCTTTTTCGATGTAAATATGCTTCAGACAATCCTTATCTTTCAACCTCCATTTATTATTCATGATTTCCTCTACTATTCCTACTGTGCGAAACTGCACTTTCATTGGCCTAGACAGGCTAGACTCTTGTTTATATTTTCCAATTCTATGCATGTCTTCAATTTCATTCTCCCACTCTCTCACACCCTCGTCCACTACCTGTAGAATCTCCCTCACTCGGTCTCTCTCTATCCTACTTCTCTCCTCTCTCTTTACATTGTGTTTCTCCTTATCTCCTCTTATCACAATACATTTCTTTCTTCCAGCAGTCTCCCTCACTAGATTTTCCTTCTGTCTAATTACCTTAACTACATCCTTTTCAAAGTTACCTCCCTGCCTATGTATCTGTTGCTCCTTTACTATCTCCGAAAATTTCAAATTCCTTACCTCCTCGTTCTTTTGAAATTCATCCTTCTTTAATCCAACATCCTTCATATCTTTCTTCATCCTGTCCATTTCTTCCTGCATTTCGCTAATACAAACCCTTAACACGTAATTCTCATCCTTCAAAATACCAATTTGGTTTGCCATTCGTTTTTCTCTTCGTTCATAATCTAAGCTTTTTGTCTCCTGTTCCTCTAGCTTCCGCTCCAGTTTATTCAACCTCACCGCAAATACAGATATTGCTACTCCCTCCTCTGAGAACCCTGAAATATCAAATCCCTCATGATCACGATCATAAGGGTCTCTGGTTACCCTGCTTGGGGGCAGGCTGAGCCGGTTCCTCCCACCGCTGGCCATACTGCCAGCTGGCCTTTGTTTACACCTGTTCGGCTCCACAAGTTTCGGTGGGAATATCCATTACTTTTTCTTTCCTACTCAAATCAAACTCAACTCTCACCTGTTTTAACTAGGGAGTATATTCACTAATTGCATTTAAATTATAATTAATAAACAAAAGGACAACACATATGAACGCTACAAAAATACCAAACCACCAAACAGGCGCTGGCTGAATCAGCTGTCTCAAGCACGTCCGCCCTCCACCACGGTCTGACTGTGTGTGTGTGTGTGTGTGTGTGTGTGTGTGTGTGTGTGTGTGTGTGTGTGTGTGTGTGTGTACTTACACTAGTTGTACTTACACTAGTTGTATTTGCGGGAGTGAGCATGCTCGTTAATTCCCGCCTCCTAAGATATGTTTGTCATACCGTGCTTTGAAACTATGCACTGATGGTGCAGACACTACTTCGGCTGGCAATTTGTTCCACCCACTAATCGAGTTGGTAGGAAATCTTTTACTTTTCAGATCAGATTTACTATTTAGCACCTTTAGTTTGTAGCTGTGACCTCTTGTCCTCTCACCTCCATCCCTCTATGAAGTTTTCTTGGTCGATTTTGTCAATACCTCTAACACATTTATATATCTGAATTTGCTGTCCTCGTTTCCTTCTCTGTTCCAGTGTAGGTAGATTCAATCTCTCGAGCCTCTCTTGGTACTCCAAATTTTCCAAACCTGGGATCATCCTCGTAGCTGCTCTCTGTACCCTCCCAATTTTGTGGATATGTTTCTTCAAGTGAGGGGACCACACTACAGATGCATATTCCCTCCTGGGTCTTATTATTGCCGTTATTATTTGTTTCATGGTGTTTTCATGTATGTGTGTGTGTGTGTGTACTCACCTAATTGTAGTATACAGGATTTGAGCCTAAGCTTGTGTTGTCCTGTCTCTCTCTCTCTACATTTATCCAATTTTGCTTTAAAAGTTTGGATATTTCTTGCTCCCACCACCTCCCCATCCAACTTATTCTCACACTCAATGCTTCTATACGGGAAGCTGAACTTTCTTACATCAGACTTACATACAACTTTCCTCAACTTACATTCATGACCCCTGGTTCTTCCCTCGTCCCTCACCACAAAATCTCCCTTGTCGATCTTCTCAAAACCTTTCACACACTTAACCCTTCAAACCCGGTTGGTACACACGTGTACCATTTTTTTTTGGCCCCAGGAACCCGGGTGGTACTACATTGTACCATTGCTTGAAAGCCTGTGAGCTTCGTGTGCGAGGCGTCGGTCCGACGCATGTAAACAACAGCCGGCTGGACCGACGCTCCGCATCTCCGGCCACAAGAAGGAGAGCGTCGCTTGTTCGTGTGTGCCTGTATGTTGTTGTTCAGTATCGAAAAGTGGTGTAAAGTGGCTGGTTTGGCCATAAAGTTATCTCCAATGAAATCATCATCACAGCTCACCCAGTTGACTTAGAGAGCTCTACTTAAGGCCATTTTACAGGTAAATAACACAGCTACGCTTGGGGATGCGCGGGAATGCGGGAAGCAGTCTGATTAACGAATATACGGTAGCCTAGCCTAGACGTTTTTCGGCCAAAACACCCGGATTTCGAGGAATATATATATAATATATAGCCGGGGTCGGAGGGTTAAACATCATGATCATGTCACCTCTCTCTCTCCTCTCCCTCAGCGTTGGCAGCTTTAGCCTCTCCAATCTCTCCTCATAAGGCAGGTCTCTAAGGCTAGCTATCATCTTAGTGGCAACTCTCTGAACTCTTTCCAGTTTTTTATTATGTTTTATAAGGTGTGGAGACCACACCACTGCTGCATACTCCAGTCTTGGTCGTATTATTGTCCCTATTATTTTTGCTAACATCTCTTCATCTAAATAATTCAGAGCTATTCTCATGTTAGTCAATACTGCATAGGTGTCACCAGTTATTTTATTTATATGCTGTTCAGGTGACAAGCTGTCTGCCATAACTACCCCTAGGTCTTTTGCTTTCACAGCTTTACTAATTATTTCATCTCCTATTTTATATCCCCAAGAAGGTCTATATTTACTTTTTCCCATCTCAAGAACCTGACACTTACTCGTGTTGAATTCCATTTTCCAAGTTTGACTCCACTCATATAATTTATCTAGGTCTCTCTGTAATTCTTCACAACTACTCCTACTTGTAATATGCTTCATTAATTTTGCATCATCAGCAAACATACCGGTAGATATATATGAGCCTATTCCCATTTGAAGGTCGTTGATGAAAACCAAAAACATGATTGGGGCCAACACCGATCCTTGAGGCACTCCGCTTTTTACCCTTTTCCACGAGGAGAACTTTCCTTTTATTACTGTTCGCATTTCCCTCCCAATTAAATAGTTTTCCATCCACTTTAATAATACTCCCTCAACCCGCCCCACAGTCCTGAGCTTCCACAACAATCTCTTATGAGGCACCTTATCAAATGCCTTCTTGAAATCTAAGTAAATACAATCTACCCACCCCTCCCTCCCTTGTACAATGTCAATTACCCTATCATAGTAACTCAACAAATTTGTGGTACACGAATGACCTTTTCTGAACCCGTTTCTGTGTGTGTACTTACACTAGTTGTATTTGCGGGAGTGAGCATGCTCGTTAATTCCCGCCTCCTAAGATATGTTTGTCATACCGTGCTTTGAAACTATGCACTGATGGTGCAGACACTACTTCGGCTGGCAATTTGTTCCACCCACTAATCGAGTTGGTAGGAAATCTTTTACTTTTCAGATCAGATTTACTATTAAGGACTTTTAGTTTGTAGCTGTGACCTCTTGTTCTCTCACCTCCATCCCTCTCTATGAAGTTTTCTTGGTCGATTTTGTCAATACCTCTAACACATTTGTATATCTGAATTTGCTGTCCTCGTTTCCTTCTCTGTTCCAGTGTAGGTAGATTCAATCTCTCGAGCCTCTCTTGGTACTCCAAATTTTCCAAACCTGGGATCATCCTCGTAGCTGCTCTCTGTACCCTCTCAATTTTGTGGATATGTTTCTTCATGTGAGGGGACCACACCACAGATGCATATTCCATCCTGGGTCTTATTATTGCCGTTATTATTTGTTTCATGGTGTTTTCATTAAGATAATTGAAAGACATCCTGATATTTGCCAATAGTGCTAGTGATTCTCTCACTATCTTACTGTATTTACGTGGCTTTCTGGAGACATGTTATCCTTAAATTCTATCCCCAAGTCTTTTTCTTTTTCTGCTTTGGGAATCACTTCGTTTCCTAGTTTATAATCTTTTCTAGGTCTGTACTTGCTTTTACCCATTTCTAGAGTCTTACATTTCCCTGCATTGAACTCCATATTCCATTTGATGCTCCATTCATGGATCTTTTGCAAATCTGCTTGGAGCTCAAGGCAATCCTCCTGGGTTCTGATCGTTTTAAGCAGTTTAGCATCGTCCGCAAACATGCTCATGTAGCTTGTTAGTCCCTCAGGTAAGTCATTTACAAATATTAGAAACATGATTGGGGCTAGGACAGATCCTTGTGGTACCCCACTCGTAATTTGAGTCCAGTTTGACGATTTCCCCCTTACTGTTGTTCTCATCTCATATTTCCTAGCACACTAATTGTTTCCTTACGCATTAGGCTATGCTCCTCCTTACCCCATGTCTTCGTCTTGGGAGGTACATACGCTACTATCACCACTATTTTTTCGTTTCCACCAATCTCTATTGCTAAAACTTCTGCTGTTGAAGTTTCTAGTTTTATCTCAGACACAATCAAATCTTTCCTAGTAAGGATGCACACTCCACCTCCATGTCGAAATTTTCTGTCCCTCCTCCAAATCCTATATTCAGACCATCCTAGCAAATTTATATCAAGGTCTTCTCTTAGTTTTGTCTCAGTGAGACATACTATTTCTGGTTTCTTAGTATTGAGTAAGTCTGTTAGTTCTAGTTTCTTAGAGATTAGCCCATCGACATTGCTATATAGAATCCTTATACTTTCTAGTCCCCCATTACCTGCTCCAAGCGCCTTATCTGCGGCGGTCTGTTCCCTACCCTCTTTTATTTTTAGTTTCTTTTTACCGAAAGTTTCATAATCTTCCCCTTTCTTACTCCGTAAAAAAACTTATTCTTTTCTTGTTCTGTCCTCTTGCTATTTTCCTCCTTGGCGGTTTTCCTTAGTTCAGCCTCCTTCTTTCTCTCTTCTTCTGGTAAGTCTCGCCTGATGTAGATTTTGTCCTTACCCTCTAACCCTTTTAGCCTAGCCGCTACTGCCATGATTTCATCACAAGTCCTTCTTGACTTAAATTCAATTTTTACCAGTCTATTGTATTCCTTTGTATATTTTCCCAGCCTAAACATGTCTGATATTTCCTCCTTCCAGGTGTCCTCCTCATCTTTAATAGATTCCAGAATATTGTTGATGCGACCTTCATCCTGCTCTTTTCGTTTTGTCCAGTCTAGTTCCTCCTTTTCTTCCACCCCTGATATTATGAGGCAGTTAGCCCTACGACTTTCTTCCTGGATGGCCTGAGAGTTTTCGTGGATGCCTTGCTTAACCATACTTTTTACCTGGTCCTTTATCCTAACATCTTGCTGTTTCTGTTCATCCAATATCTTCCTGAATTCGTCACTGTGAGCCTTCCTTACACTGTCTAAATCTTTTACCACTTGGTCTCTAGTCATGCCCCAAGCATTTTTACCTTCAGAGATACTGGTGTCTAGCCTAGTCATTATCACTGCCTTTTCTCTCTCCACTAACTCCAACCTGTTCTTCAACTCACCATTCTCTGTAACAATTTCCTTCTTAACTATCTCCAAGCCAGTCACTCGGTCCTCCAATTTCTTGATTTTGTTCAACAGCATGAAGCAAAATTTTCCAGTGTCCTCTGCGGTCCATGTTGTCATGAAACCGGGAAAATCCGGCTCTCCCTCCGATTCGTCACTCCCGCCTTCATCACCCCTCCCCCCCTATAGAGATTAGCCCACACACACACATGTGTGTGTGTGTGTATTTACCTATTTGTATTTACCTATTTGTAGTTTACAGGAATTGAGCAGCGCTCGTGTTGTCCTGTCTTAGTTACTTTATAATCAATCCATTATACTTAGACAAGTATCGTAATGGATATTCCCAGTTCCCAGTATTTTGGACTAACATATCATAACTTATGTTGCCCTATTTCCATATTTACTTTTATCCAACCTAGATTTGAACATGTTAATGTTCCTCGCTCTCACCACCTCCTCCTCCAAGTTGTTCCAAGTCTCTATACTCCTATATGGGAAGCTGAATTTCTTTGTGTCCTTACGACATCTGCCCTTCCTCAGCTTAAACTTGTGCCCTCTTGTCCTTCCATTATCCCTCACGAATAGATCTTCCCTATCTACTCGTTCCAAACTTTTTACTCCCTTGAACATCGTTATTAAGTCGCCTCGTTCCCTTCTCTCTTTCAAGGTAGGCAGTTGTAGTGTCTTAAGTCTTTCCTCATATGTCAACTCCTTCAATCTTGGGATCATCTTCGTTGCTATCCTTTGGACTTTCTCTAATTTGTTTATATGTTTTTTCAAATGTGGTGACCATATCACTGCTGCATATTCTAATCTTGGTCTTATCATAGTCATTATCAATTTTCTTAACATTTCTTCATCCAAATAGTTAAATGCCACTCTCATATTGGTTATTATTCCATATGCTCCTCCAATGATCATGTTAATATGCTTCTCCGGGGATAGATCATCTTGTATTATCACTCCAAGGTCCTTCTCATGCCGTGTTTTGCCGATTATTTCAGTTCCTAATTTGTACACCCAGCTTGGCCTTATCTCACTTGTTCCCACTTCCAAAACATGACACTTTTCTGCATTGAAACTCATTTTCCAGGTTTGGCTCCATCTGTGCAACTCATCTAGGTCCTTTTGAAGATCCTGACAACTTTCTATACAGGTGACATTCTTCATGATCTTAGCGTCATCCGCAAACATATTCATATGACTATTCAAGTTTTCTGGCATGTCGTTTACATAAAGTAGGAACATTATCGGACCCAACACTGATCCCTGTGGTACTCCGCTCGTCACACTCCTCCACTGTGAATATTCGTCTCGTATCGTGGTCCTCATTTCTCTTCCTATTAAAAAGTTTTCCATCCATTTTAACATCCTACCATGTACACCTCCAACAACCTGCAATTTCCACAATAACCTTTTGTGAGGCACCCTGTCAAAGGCCTTTTTCAGGTCCAGGTAAACACAGTCAACCCATCCCTCTCTCTCCTGTGTAACATCTACAACTCTGCTATAAAAGCTTAATAAATTAGATACACAAGATCTCCCTTCCCTGAATCCAAATTGTTTCTCGCTAAGCACCCCCTGTCCCTCAATGAAGTGTGTCCACTTTTTCCTTATAATTTTCTCACAAATTTTACAAACAATGCTGGTGAGGGACACCGGTCTGTAGTTAAGCGGATTTTCTCTGTCTCCTCCTTTGTAAATTGGTACTATGTTAGCTCTCTTCCATTCCACTGGCAGGTCTCCCTCATTCAGTGAAGATTTGATGATTTCATAGATTGGTTCCACTAACTCTTCCGCACATTCTTTGAGGATCCATCCAGCCACTCCATCTGGTCCCATTGATTTCCTCACGTCCAAATCCTGCATCAATTTCAGCACTTCACTTTTTGTCACTTTCATTTCAGGCATCTGTGGTGTTCTCATTTCTCTATTAGGTTCTATAAACTCCTCCTCTTTTACAAACACTGACTGAAGCTTTTCATTCATAACTTCACACAATTCTTTATCTTTCTCATAGCTGTTTGTTCCAACTCTTAGTCTGACAATACCTTCTTTTGTTTTTATTTTTCCATTTACAAATCTATAAAATAGTTTTGGCTCATTTTTGCACTTCTCTACAATATTCCTTTCATATTTATATTGTTCCTCGCGTCGTATCTTTACGTATTCATTTCTTTTCTCCTTGTACTTATTCCAGTTATTTTCACTATGTCTCTTCCGTGCTATATTCCAGGCTCGGTTTCTTCTATCCTGTGCCTTACTACATCTTATATTAAACCATTCTTTTTCCTTCTTTACCCCTGATTGGAACCTTGGGACATATTTATGTATCCCTTCTTCATATACTTTCAGGAAAAGTCTATATTTGTCTTGAACCATTTCCAGGCTTTCTAGTTCCTTCCAATTTATACTTTGGAAATAATGTTTCAATGATTTAAAATAAGTTTTAGCATAATTGTATCTATTTATTTTATGTCCTTCCTTTCTTTCCTCATTTTTCCCCAAATCCATCTCCATTTCTAATATCTTGTGATCACTTTTTCCCAAGGGACAACGATAATTTATCTTTCTAACATCATGTGGATCACTGGTGAAGACTAGGTCTAGCCTGGATGGTTCATCCATCCCTCTGATTCGTGTGTTTTCTCTAACATGTTGTGTTAACATGTTTTCTGTTACTAGATTCAATAATTTACTGCCCCAAGATTCATTATTATTTCCCGCATCTAACCCTTCCCCATTGACTTCCTTACAATTGAAATCACCTGTTAATAATAATTTATTTCTCCTATTAAAAAGTATTTTTAGTGCATCTAGAGATTCCGTGATTAGTTGATCATATTTATCCCGCTTCCATGCTCTAGTTTGTGGTGGTATATAAGCCACTGCTATATCAGTTGCTTTGTTGTCCTTGTCTTTTATTGTCACTGCTATAATTTCTGATCTATTATTGCCTAGGTTAATCTCACTTGCTTCTATATTTCTGTCAGTCATTATTAACACTCCACCGCCCACTTTTCCTTCTCTATCTTTTCTCCACACATTGTACCCTTCCCATCCCAACACTCCCAATTCAGTACCACCTCTCAACTTTGTTTCTGCTAAGCACATAATATGTGGTTTATATTTCTCAATATAGTCATTCAATTCTAATTTCTTAGACAGCAAGCCATCCACATTACTATACATCAGCTTCATCTCCCCCCTTCTTACACCTTTCTTTTTTTCTCTTTCCCTAATATTCCCAGACTCTACTCCCCCCCCGCTTCCACTCCACCTTCTCTCCCTTGCTCCCCCGTGCTCTCCACCTGCCCTGTTCCTCTCACTTGTTCCTGGTTTACACCAGTCTCTCCCTCCTGTCCTTCGGTACTGGTACTCGCTTCCCCTGTCCGACCGTTCATCCCTAAGTTCTCTGTTTGCCCCTCCGTCTTCCTCTGTGGGCTTTTGATGAACCATTTCCTCTTCTTCGTTCCTACCAGTCTCCAATAAAAAAAATCCACTTCTTGTTCTGTTCTTTTGGCATTCAATTCCTTCACCTCATCCCTCAAACTTTTCATTTTGTTTCTTTCATCTAAGTCCAAGTCTTTTTCGATGTAAATATGCTTCAGACAATCCTTATCTTTCAACCTCCATTTATTATTCATGATTTCCTCTACTATTCCTACTGTGCGAAACTGCACTTTCATTGGCCTAGACAAGCTAGACTCTTGTTTATATTTTCCAATTCTATGCATGTCTTCAATTTCATTCTCCCACTCTCTCACACCCTCGTCCACTACCTGTAGAATCTCCCTCACTCGGTCTCTCTCTATCCTACTTCTCTCCTCTCTCTTTACATTGTGTTTCTCCTTATCTCCTCTTATCACAATACATTTCTTTCTTCCAGCAGTCTCCCTCACTAGATTTTCCTTCTGTCTAATTACCTTAACTACATCCTTTTCAAAGTTACCTCCCTGCCTATGTATCTGTTGCTCCTTTACTATCTCCGAAAATTTCAAATTCCTTACCTCCTCGTTCTTTTGAAATTCATCCTTCTTTAATTCAACATCCTTCATATCTTTCTTCATCCTGTCCATTTCTTCCTGCATTTCGCTAATACAAACCCTTAACACGTAATTCTCATCCTTCAAAATACCAATTTGATTTGCCATTCTTTTTTCTCTTCGTTCATAATCTAAGCTTTTTGTCTCCTGTTCCTCTAGCTTCCGCTCCAGTTTATTCAACCTCACCGCAAATGCAGATATTGCTACTCCCTCCTCTGAGAACCCTGAAATATCAAATACCTCATGATCACGATCATAAGGGTCTCTGGTTACCCTGCTTGGGGGCAGGCTGAGCCGGTTCCTCCCACCGCTGGCCATACTGCCAGCTGGCCTTTGTTTACACCTGTTCGGCTCCACAAGTTTCGGTGGGAATATCCATTACTTTTTTTTTTCCTACAGTACTCAAATCAAACTCAACTCTCACCTGTTTTAACTAGGGAGTATATTCACTAATTGCATTTAAATTATAATTAATAAACAAAAGGACAACACATATGAACGCTACAAAAATACCAAACCACCAAACAGGCGCTGGCTGAATCAGCTGTCTCAAGCACGTCCGCCCTCCACCACGGTCTGACGGTGTGTGTGTATTTACCTATTTGTATTTACCTATTTGTAGTTTACAGGAATTGAGCAGCGCTCGTGTTGTCCTGTCTTAGTTACTTTATAATCAATCCATTTTACTTAGACAAGTATCGTAATGGATATTCCCAGTTCCCAGTATTTTGGACTAACATATCATAACTTATGTTGCCCTATTTCCAGATTTACTTTTATCCAACCTAGATTTGAACATGTTAATGTTCCTCGCTCTCACCACCTCCTCCTCCAAGTTGTTCCAAGTCTCTATACTCCTATATGGGAAGCTGAATTTCTTTGTGTCCTTACGACATCTACCCTTCCTCAGCTTAAACTCGTGCCCTCTTGTCCTTCCATTATCCCTCACGAATAGATCTTCCCTATCTACTCGTTCCAAACTTTTTACTCCCTTGAACATCGTTATTAAGTCGCCTCGTTCCCTTCTCTCTTTCAAGGTAGGCAGTTGTAGTGTCTTAAGTCTTTCCTCATATGTCAACTCCTTCAATCTTGGGATCATCTTCGTTGCTATCCTTTGGACTTTCTCTAATTTGTTTATATGTTTTTTCAAATGTGGTGACCATATCACTGCTGCATATTCTAATCTTGGTCTTATCATAGTCATTATCAATTTTCTTAACATTTCTTCATCCAAATAGTTAAATGCCACTCTCATATTGGTTATTATTCCATATGCTCCTCCAATGATCATGTTAATATGCTTCTCCGGGGATAGATCATCTTGTATTATCACTCCAAGGTCCTTCTCATGCCGTGTTTTGCCGATTATTTCAGTTCCTAATTTGTACACCCAGCTTGGCCTTATCTCACTTGTTCCCACTTCCAAAACATGACACTTTTCTGCATTGAAACTCATTTTCCAGGTTTGGCTCCATCTGTGCAACTCATCTAGGTCCTTTTGAAGATCCTGACAACTTTCTATACAGGTGACATTCTTCATGATCTTAGCGTCATCCGCAAACATATTCATATGACTATTCAAGTTTTCTGGCATGTCGTTTACATAAAGTAGGAACATTATCGGACCCAACACTGATCCCTGTGGTACTCCGCTCGTCACACTCCTCCACTGTGAATATTCGTCTCGTATCGTGGTCCTCATTTCTCTTCCTATTAAAAAGTTTTCCATCCATTTTAACATCCTACCATATGTACACCTCCAACAACCTGCAATTTCCACAATAACCTTTTGTGAGGCACCCTGTCAAAGGCCTTTTTCAGGTCCAGGTAAACACAGTCAACCCATCCCTCTCTCTCCTGTGTAACATCTACAACTCTGCTATAAAAGCTTAATAAATTAGATACACAAGATCTCCCTTCCCTGAATCCAAATTGTTTCTCGCTAAGCACCCCCTGTCCCTCAATGAAGTGTGTCCACTTTTTCCTTATAATTTTCTCACAAATTTTACAAACAATGCTGGTGAGGGACACCGGTCTGTAGTTAAGCGGATTTTCTCTGTCTCCTCCTTTGTAAATTGGTACTATGTTAGCTCTCTTCCATTCCACTGGCAGGTCTCCCTCATTCAGTGAAGATTTGATGATTTCATAGATTGGTTCCACTAACTCTTCCGCACATTCTTTGAGGATCCATCCAGCCACTCCATCTGGTCCCATTGATTTCCTCACGTCCAAATCCTGCATCAATTTCAGCACTTCACTTTTTGTCACTTTCATTTCAGGCATCTGTGGTGTTCTCATTTCTCTATTAGGTTCTATAAACTCCTCCTCTTTTACAAACACTGACTGAAGCTTTTCATTCATAACTTCACACAATTCTTTATCTTTCTCATAGCTGTTTGTTCCAACTCTTAGTCTGACAATACCTTCTTTTGTTTTTATTTTTCCATTTACAAATCTATAAAATAGTTTTGGCTCATTTTTGCACTTCTCTACAATATTCCTTTCATATTTATATTGTTCCTCGCGTCGTATCTTTACGTATTCATTTCTTTTCTCCTTGTACTTATTCCAGTTATTTTCACTATGTCTCTTCCGTGCTATATTCCAGGCTCGGTTTCTTCTATCCTGTGCCTTACTACATCTTATATTAAACCATTCTTTTTCCTTCTTTACCCCTGATTGGAACCTTGGGACATATTTATGTATCCCTTCTTCATATACTTTCAGGAAAAGTCTATATTTGTCTTGAACCATTTCCAGGCTTTCTAGTTCCTTCCAATTTATACTTTGGAAATAATGTTTCAATGATTTAAAATCAGTTTTAGCATAATTGTATCTATTTATTTTATGTCCTTCCTTTCTCTCCTCATTTTCCCCCAAATCCATCTCCATTTCTAATATCTTGTGATCACTTTTTCCCAAGGGACAACGATAATTTATCTTTCTAACATCATGTGGATCACTGGTGAAGACTAGGTCTAGCCTGGATGGTTCATCCATCCCTCTGATTCGTGTGTTTTCTCTAACATGTTGTGTTAACATGTTTTCTGTTACTAGATTCAATAATTTACTGCCCCAAGATTCATTATTATTTCCCGCATCTAACCCTTCCCAATTGACTTCCTTACAATTGAAATCACCTGTTAATAATAATTTATTTCTCCTATTAAAAAGTATTTTTAGTGCATCTAGAGATTCCGTGATTAGTTGATCATATTTATCCCGCTTCCATGCTCTAGTTTGTGGTGGTATATAAGCCACTGCTATATCAGTTGCTTTGTTGTCCTTGTCTTTTATTGTCACTGCTATAATTTCTGATCTATTATTGCCTAGGTTAATCTCACTTGCTTCTATATTTCTGTCAGTCATTATTAACACTCCACCGCCCACTTTTCCTTCTCTATCTTTTCTCCACACATTGTACCCTTCCCATCCCAACACTCCCAATTCAGTACCACCTCTCAACTTTGTTTCTGCTAAGCACATAATATGTGGTTTATATTTCTCAATATAGTCATTCAATTCTAATTTCTTAGACAGCAAGCCATCCACATTACTATACATCAGCTTCATCTCCCCCCTTCTTACACCTTTCTTTTTTTCTCTTTCCCTAATATTCCCAGACTCTACTCCCCCCCCACTTCCACTCCACCTTCTCTCCCTTGCTCCCCCGTGCTCTCCACCTGCCCTGTTCCTCTCACTTGTTCCTGGTTTACACCAGTCTCTCCCTCCTGTCCTTCGGTACTGGTACTCGCTTCCCCTGTCCGACCGTTCATCCCTAAGTTCTCTGTTTGCCCCTCCGTCTTCCTCTGTGGGCTTTTGATGAACCATTTCCTCTTCTTCGTTCCTACCAGTCTCCAATAAAAAAAATCCACTTCTTGTTCTGTTCTTTTGGCATTCAATTCCTTCACCTCATCCCTCAAACTTTTCATTTTGTTTCTTTCATCTAAGTCCAAGTCTTTTTCGATGTAAATATGCTTCAGTTGTGTGTGTGTGTGTGTGTGTGTGTGTGTGTGTGTGTGTGTGTGTGTGTGTGTGTGTATTTACCTATTTACCTATTTGCCTATTTGTAGTTTACAGGAATTGAGCAGCGCTCGTGTTGTCCTGTCTTAGTTACTTTATAATCAATCCATTTTACTTAGACAAGTATCGTAATGGATATTCCCAGTTCCCAGTATTTTGGACTAACATATCATAACTTATGTTGCCCTATTTCCATATTTACTTTTATCCAACCTAGATTTGAACATGTTAATGTTCCTCGCTGTGTGTGTGTGTGTGTGTGTGTGTGTTACTCAGTTACTTGTTCGTCAAGGGGAATCCACGCAATGCGAGCTAAGCTCATTATTATCGCGCCTCCTTAACTGGGAATGTATTGCGTGAAATGCATGTTAAGTGTTTTATGTACTGTTGGAATGGCTGTGGATGTGTGTGTAGTCTGTATTTAGCCAATTGGCGACATCGGAAACGAAGGCTTAGGGTGGATCTGTATGGTACCATTCTCACTATAGACGGTACCGTCTCGCCCGAAGGCTTAGGTAGCCATCAGCTTAGGACCTTAGGTGAACCATATGATACCCATCTCACCTTGTACCATTTTTGCCAACCCCAGATGGGACGTCACAACGTCGTCCACTTATTCCAGGTACCTATTTACAGCTAGGTGAACTGAGGCTAACACATGAAAGGAGACAAGCCCAATTTGTCTCCGCCCGGCCGGGGATTGAACCCCCGACCCCTCGTGTGTGAGACGAGAGCTCTACCTACTAGGCTACGGGCTGTGTGTGTGTGTGTGTGTGTGTGTGTGTGTGTGTGTGTGTGTGTGTGTGTGTGTGTGTGTGTGTATTTACCTATTTGTATTTACCTATTTGTAGTATACAGGAGTTGAGCTTTTTAGGCTCGTATTGTCCCGCTTCCTGAGTTACAATTATCTAACTTTGCCTTAAAAATATGAATGTTTTTGGCACACACCACTTCCTCTTCCAACTGATTCCATTTACTTATACTTCTGTAAGGGAAACTATACTTTCTCACATCTCCTTTACATCTTCCTTTCATTAGCTTATATCTATGCCCCCTAGTTCTACCATTATCTTTCACAATAAAACCCTTCTTGTCCACCTTTTCGAGTCCTCTCACACATTTGTACATCATAATCATATCGCCTCTCTCCCTCCTATCCATTAGAGATGGTAAATCTAATTTCTTTAATCTCTCCTCATATGGTAATTCTCTCAGTTCTGGTATCATCCTAGTTGCAGCTCTCTGAACCTTCTCCAGCTTCTTTATATGCTTTTTTAGATGTGGTGCCCACACCACTGCCGCATACTCCAGTCTTGGTCTCACCAATGTTTTTATTATTTTCTCCAGCATCTCCTCGTTTATATAGTTAAATGCTATTTTTATTCTGTTTAGCAGTCCATATGTTTCTCCCACTATCTTATTAATATGATTCTCAGGTGAAAGATCACTCCTAACAGTTATCCCTAAGTCCTTTTCTTTCTCTGATGGGTTAATAGTGTTTTCTCCTAACTTATATTCCATATGTGGCCTTCTTTTACTTTCTCCCATTTCCACTACATGACATTTATTTGTGTTAAATTCCATTTTCCACTTCTTGCTCCATTGATCTATCCTATCCAAATCCCTCTGTAATTCCCTACCACTGTTTTCATCTTCTATATGCTTCATGATCTTGGCATCATCTGCAAACATATTCATATATGCATTTATATCCTTTGGCATGTCGTTAATGTATATTAGAAACATTATGGGAGCCAGCACCGCTCCCTGCGGAACTCCACTTGTGACATCTTTCCACGTAGAAAATTTATCTCTGATAGTTGTTGTTGTTGTTGTTGTTGTTGTTCCCCAAGCTGCCTGGCCGAACAGCCCCAAGGCCCCGAGCAAGGCCAAGGCCATAACCGAGCGCCCCCACAGAACCCTCCCTGCCGACCACAATAAAGCCTGGGTGACCGAAGCCACTCCATGGCGGGGAGCTCAGGAGGGTGCGGAAACGCCCGGGAAACCAAAGCCCCACCCAGGGCCCTGTGCCCCCAGCAATTATGAAGAGAAAGTTGAGGGGCAAGGGAAAAATGTGACGCTTTGGCTTCCAATCTTGGTAGATTGGGAGGTCAATCCACGGAAAAGACGCCGTCACTTGAGATCTAGAAAATATATAAGTTAAAGGAACAGTCAGAGTAAGCTATGGGTATGGCAGAGATCGCTCAGTTCTCACTCTCTGATAGTAGTCCTCATCTGTCTCCCTGAAAGATAGTCCTCCATCCAATTTAACAAACTACCCTGAATCCCTCCATACTCTTTTAATTTCCACTTCAGCCTGCTATGCGATACTCTGTCAAAAGCTTTCTTCATGTCAATATATACGCAATCCACCCATCCATCTCTCTCTTGTAATATGTCAACCACTCTGTCATAAAAACTGATTAGATTTGTAACACATGAGGTACCCTCCCTGAATCCAAATTGCCTGTTAGATAGTAGATTATTCTTTTCCAAGTAAATCATCCATCTTTTCTTAATTATTTTCTCACAGATTTTGCACACTATACTAGTAAGTGACACAGGTCGATAATTCAATGGATGTTCCCTGTTCCCACCTTTATAAATCGGTACAATGTTGGCTCTCTTCCAGTCCATTGGTAATTTTCCCACTTCCAGAGAGTATTTCATTATCTCATATAAGGGTTTCACTAGTTCGTCAGCACATTCTTTCAAAATCCATCCCGCTACATTGTCAGGTCCCACTGCTTTTTTCACATCTAGTCCTTTCATTATTTCTACTAGCTCCTCTGGGAGAAAATTAATCTCTCCCAGTTTATCACCAATTTCACCTACCGGTACTTCTTCAAAGTTATCACCTTTAGTATATACTGAGTGTTGTGTATTGTTCATAATTTCACACATATTCTGGTCGTCATCATAAGTGGTCCCTTCAACCTTCAACCTCACTATTCTATCCCTTACCTTCATTTTACTATTTATAAACCTATAGAAGAGCTTAGGATCACTCTTACATTTTTTCACAATGTTCTTCTCATATTCTCTGGCTTCTTGTCTCCTGATTGCAGCATATACATTTCTTAATCTCTTGTATCTGTTCCAAGTTTCTCCATTACACCTTTTTCTAGCTGCCTTCCACGCTTGGTCTCTCTTTTCCTTGGCTTTCCTACATTTTTCATTAAACCAATCCTTTACCTTCGCTGACCTATTACCTTGTTTAGGAACATATTTATTAACTCCTTCTTCATATATTGTTTTAAATACTCCATACTTCTCGTCTACACTATTTCTCTGATGTATTTCACTCCAGTCAACATCTTTAAAGTATTGTCTCAGTGATTGGTAGTCTCCTTTTGCATAGTCAAACCTAGTTTCCTTGTGCTCCTCCCTCTCCTCCATATTGGAATAACCCAATAGGATTTCTATATTCATTACAACATGATCGCTCTTGCCTAAAGGTGGTAAGTATTTTATATCAGAAATTACATCTGGGTCTCTAGTAAACATTAGGTCCAATCTGGATGCTTCATCATTTCCCCTTCTTCTTGTATTTTCCTTTATATTTTGCACCAATAAATTTTCTGTTACCATATCCAGTAGCCTATACCCCCACGAGTTCACGTTGCTACCAGCTTCTCTCTGCTCCCAATCCACCTCTTTACAGTTGAAGTCCCCTACTATAATTAATTAATTGTTTCTACGAGTTAATTTTTCAATACAAATAATCATCTCATCTTTGATAAATTTGTATTCCTCCTCTTCCCAAGCCCCTGTGTAGGGCGGCATGTAGGCCACTACAATATCCGCCTTTTGATTGTCATCATCTATCAATTCTACTGCTAATATTTCCGCTTTACTATTATTCAGATCAATCATTCTGGTTTTCAATTTATTATGTGTAAGAATTAGCACCCCTCCCCCCATCTTGTCTTCTCTATCCCTTCTCCAGATATTATAGTTGTTCCATCCCATTCCCTCCAAACTTATCCCTTTATTTAGTTTAGTTTCACATAGACACAATATTAAGGGCTCTTCCTGTCTGATGTAATCGTTTATTTCTAATTTCTTTGATAGCAGCCCATCCACATTGCTATAGACCATCTTGCACCTGTTGCTTTTACCATTATGATTGATATTCCCTGTCTTTATCCTACCATTTCCCCTTCCTGTTGCACCTCTCCCTCCAATCCTTCTTCCTGTACCACCACTTCTTTTCTCCCCCCCTCCGCCCCTATCCTCTCCCCCTTCTTCAGGTACCACTTCCTTACTTTCCCATCCATGTTTCTGTAGAAAAAAAAACCCTTCTCCACTTCTGATCTATTATCGTTCTTTTCTTTGACTTCTCTATTTATTTCTCTAAATTTTTCCCTCTCTTCCGCATTTAGATCTTTCCTTAGTTTAACATTTCTGTATTCCCCCTCCTGACTTAACTTCCAGCTGGATCTGAGTACCTCCTCTGCTACTTTGGTTGACTTAAATCTAATCTTCATTGGCCTCATTTCTCCTTTCTTGTATTTCCCTAGTCTCCAACAATCCTCTACCTCTCTCTTCCATCCCTCCTTATCTTGTCTATCCATCACATCAATCATCTTCTCAACTTTCTTCATCTCCACACCCTTTCTCGTATTTCTATCTAATATTTCCCCTTCTACATCTCCAAACATAATTACACATCTCTTCTTATCAATAATATCACTGACCTGTTTCTCATTTTGTCTGATGGCATTAACTACCCTCTTGTTCAGGTTCTCTTCCTGCTGTCCCTTTTGCTCCTCAATAATTGCTTTTAGTTGTACCTCTGCTTCACCCACTCGATCACCCCAGACATTTTTCATTTGAGATACCTCTTCCTCCATTTTTTGTGTCCTGTCCTGATTTGTTTCCACTCCTTGTTTTAGCCTAGCATTCTCCTCCCTCAATTCACGAATCTCTCTCTCAGCCCTCTCCCTATACCCATCATCTATCTCTTTCACTCTCTCATTTAAATGTTCTTTGTATTCCTTAATCTGTTCTTTTAAAGCCACATTCTCAGATACCAATTCGTTGACCCTAGCAGTTAGATCATTTAAACCCTCCCCCGGGACACAGCTCTCTTCCACTACAGTCCCAATGGTCTTCCTCCACCCCTCCATTTCCTTTCTCCACTTTATCAACCCCATCAGATTCCTGTTCAGGAAGATGATCTGGTCCTCCTTACCTTCAGGAAAGCCTGAATAATCCCCTTCCTCGTCATAAAAACATTCCCCACTCACATCTGTGGCTTCTATGTCAGCCATTGTTGTTGTCATGTGACGTCACCAGCCTTACCAGCTGATTTCTCAAAACAAACTCTCTAAGTTTTGTTTAAACATTCATATTTTTTAAATAGCTTTGACTGAACACTTTCATGTAATAATATTATTAGCGGGACAATACACAATAATCTCCTGTATACCCCACTTTAGGCAAGTCAGATGGTAGTTTGAGGAGCGCCAGCCAACGACGTCCGCTCCCACTCGTCTCTCGTGTGTGTGTGTGTGTGTGCGTGTGCAGAATAAGCTCCAGGCAGCATATGGGAGGAGAGGGAAGCAGGAACAACATGATCCACAAGAGTAATACAGGGGGCAGTGGAGAGAGAGAGTGTGAGAGTGTGAGTGTGTGTGTGTGTGTGAGAGTGAGTGAGTGTGTGTGTGCAGAACAAGCTCCAGGCAGCATATGGGAGGAGAGGAAAGCAGGAACAACATGATCCACAAGAGTAATACAGGGGGCAGTGGAGAGAGAGAGAGTGAGAGTGTGAGTGTGTGTGTGTGAGTGTGTGTGTGCAGAACAAGCTCCAGGCAGCATATGGGAGGAGAGGGAAGCAGGAACAACATGATCCACAAGAGTAATACAGGGGGCAGTGGAGAGAGAGAGAGTGTGAGTGTGTGTGTGTGTGAGTGTGTGTGAGTGTGTGTGTGCAGAACAAGCTCCAGGCAGCATATGGGAGGAGAGGGAAGCAGGAACAACATGATCCACAAGAGTAATACAGGGGGCAGTGGAGAGAGAGAGAGTGTGAGTGTGTGTATTTACCTATTTGTATTTACCTATTTGTAGTATACAGGAGTTGAGCTTTTTAGGCTCGTATTGTCCCGCTTCCTGAGTTACAATTATCTAACTTTGCCTTAAAAATATGAATGTTTTTGGCACACACCACTTCCTCTTCCAACTGATTCCATTTACTTATACTTCTGTAAGGGAAACTATACTTTCTCACATCTCCTTTACATCTTCCTTTCATTAGCTTATATCTATGCCCCCTAGTTCTACCATTATCTTTCACAATATAACCCTTCTTGTCCACCTTTTCGAGTCCTCTCACACATTTGTACATCATAATCATATCGCCTCTCTCCCTCCTATCCATTAGAGATGGTAAATCTAATTTCTTTAATCTCTCCTCATATGGTAATTCTCTCAGTTCTGGTATCATCCTAGTTGCAGCTCTCTGAACCTTCTCCAGCTTCTTTATATGCTTTTTTAGATGTGGTGCCCACACCACTGCCGCATACTCCAGTCTTGGTCTCACCAATGTTTTTATTATTTTCTCCAGCATCTCCTCGTTTATATAGTTAAATGCTATTTTTATTCTGTTTAGCAGTCCATATGTTTCTCCCACTATCTTATTAATATGATTCTCAGATGAAAGATCACTCCTAACAGTTATCCCTAAGTCCTTTTCTTTCTCTGATGGGTTAATAGTGTTTTCTCCTAACTTATATTCCATATGTGGCCTTCTTTTACTTACTCCCATTTCCACTACATGACATTTATTTGTGTTAAATTCCATTTTCCACTTCTTGCTCCATTGATCTATCCTATCCAAATCCCTCTGTAATTCCCTACCACTGTTTTCATCTTCTATATGCTTCATGATCTTGGCATCATCTGCAAACATATTCATATATGCATTTATATCCTTTGGCATGTCGTTCATGTATATTAGAAACATTATGGGAGCCAGCACCCCTCCCTGCGGAACTCCACTTGTGACATCTTTCCACGTAGAAAATTTATCTCTGATAGTAGTCCTCATCTGTCTCCCTGAAAGATAGTCCTCCATCCAATTTAACAAACTACCCTGAATCCCTCCATACTCTTTTAATTTCCACTTCAGCCTGCTATGCGATACTCTGTCAAAAGCTTTCTTCATGTCAATATATACGCAATCCACCCATCCATCTCTCTCTTGTAATATGTCAACCACTCTGTCATAAAAACTGAGTACACATGAGGTACACTCCCTGAATCCAAATTGCCTGTTAGATAGTAGATTATTCTTTTCCAAGTAAATCATCCATCTTTTCTTAATTATTTTCTCACAGATTTTGCACACTATACTAGTAAGTGACACAGGTCGATAATTCAATGGATGTTCCCTGTTCCCACCTTTATAAATCGGTACAATGTTGGCTCTCTTCCAGTCCATTGGTAATTTTCCCACTTCCAGAGAGTATTTCATTATCTCATATAAGGGTTTCACTAGTTCGTCAGCACATTCTTTCAAAATCCATCCCGCTACATTGTCAGGTCCCACTGCTTTTTTCACATCTAGTCCTTTCATTATTTCTACTAGCTCCTCTGGGAGAAAATTAATCTCTCCCAGTTTATCACCAATTTCACCTACCGGTACTTCTTCAAAGTTATCACCTTTAGTATATACTGAGTGTAGTGTATTGTTCATAATTTCACACATATTCTGGTCGTCATCATAAGTGGTCCCTTCAACCTTCAACCTCACTATTCTATCCCTTACCTTCATTTTACTATTTATAAACCTATAGAACAGCTTAGGATCACTCTTACATTTTTTCACAATGTTCTTCTCATATTCTCTGGCTTCTTGTCTCCTGATTGCAGCATATACATTTCTTAATCTCTTGTATCTGTTCCAAGTTTCTCTATTACACCTTTTTCTAGCTGCCTTCCACGCTTGGTCTCTCTTTTCCTTGGCTTTCCTACATTTTTCATTAAACCAATCCTTTACCTTCGCTGACCTATTACCTTGTTTAGGAACATATTTATTAACTCCTTCTTCATATATTGTTACAAAATACTCCATACTTCTCGTCAACACTATTTCTCTGATGTATTTCACTCCAGTCAACATCTCTAAAGTATTGTCTCAGTGATTGGTAGTCTCCTTTTGCATAGTCAAACCTAGTTTCCTTGTGCTCCTCCCTCTCCTCCATATTGGAATAACCCAATAGGATTTCTATATCCATTACAACATGATCGCTCTTGCCTAAAGGTGGTAAGTATTTTATATCAGAAATTACATCTGGGTCTCTAGTAAACATTAGGTCCAATCTGGATGCTTCATCATTTCCCCTTCTTCTTGTATTTTCCTTTATATTTTGCACCAATAAATTTTCTGTTACCATATCCAGTAGCCTATACCCCCACGAGTTCACGTTGCTACCAGCTTCTCTCTGCTCCCAATCCACCTCTTTACAGTTGAAGTCCCCTACTATAATTAATTCATTGTTTCTACGAGTTAATTTTTCAATACAAATAATCATCTCATCTTTGATAAATTTGTATTCCTCCTCTTCCCAAGCCCCTGTGTAGGGCGGCATGTAGGCCACTACAATATCCGCCTTTTGATTGTCATCATCTATCAATTCTACTGCTAATATTTCCGCTTTACTATTATTCAGATCAATCATTCTGGTTTTCAATTTATTATGTGTAAGAATTAGCACCCCTCCCCCCATCTTATCTTCTCTATCCCTTCTCCAGATATTATAGTTGTTCCATCCCATTCCCTCCAAACTTATCCCTTTATTTAGTTTAGTTTCACATAGACACAATATTAAGGGCTCTTCCTGTCTGATGTAATCGTTTATTTCTAATTTCTTTGATAGCAGCCCATCCACATTGCTATAGACCATCTTGCACCTGTTGCTTTTACCATTATGATTGATATTCCCTGTCTTTATCCTACCATTTCCCCTTCCTGTTGCACCTCTCCCTCCAATCCTTCTTCTTGTACCACCACTTCTTTTCTCCCCCCCCCCTGTGTGTGTGTGTGTGTGTGTGTGTGTGTGTGTGTGTGTGTGTGTGTGTGTGTGTGTGCAGAACAAGCTCCAGGCAGCATATGGGAGGAGAGGGAAGCAGGAACAACATGATCCACAAGAGTAATACAGGGGGCAGTGGAGAGAGTGTGTGTGTGTGTGTGTGTGTGTGTGTGTGTGTGTGCAGAACAAGCTCCAGGCAGCATATGGGAGGAGAGGGAAGCAGGAACAACATGATCCACAAGAGTAATACAGGGGGCAGTGGAGTACAAAGGAGTACAAAGGAAATCAAGCAACAACAGATCCAGTGACCCTTCTAGGTTGCTTGTCCTCCAAAACACTGAGGATCAAGTGTCCAAACAGTGGTTTAGAGTGGGTAAGGGAACATTGGAAAGGGAATTACTGCCCTGGAACTAATGTCCGTGGCAGGATTAGGAAGTTAGTAGGGGACAGATGGGTTAGTAACTGAGGGGGGGATAAAATAAAGTTATTCATTTACAAACGCAGTCAGTCGCGGGTTTGATGCGAGATATTTGTCTAGGCGGAGTTTAAATGAATCAACGGTGATGCAGTCTATAACGTTTCGGGGAAGCCCATTCCACAAGTTGACAACTCGATTGAAGAAGAAATTCTTAGATTCGTGCGAGTTAAAAGATTTACCAATAATTTTGCAACCGTTTCCCCGTGTGTAATTAGATTGGTCGATAGTGAAGTACTTACTACAGTTCATATTGTCGATGCCTTTGATGATTTTGAACACTTGAATTAAGTCGCCTCTTAATCTGCGCTGGGTTAAAGGAAATAGATTTAATTCTCTAAGACGCTCTTCGTATGGTTTGTTCTTTAGGCTAGGTATCATTTTGGTAACTCTACGTTGAACTCGTTCTAGCTTGTTTATATCTTTTTGGTAATAAGGGCACCAGGATTGAACGCAGTATTCCAGAAGAGGGCGGACTAAGGAATTGTAAAGGGTTAGGATAACTTCTTTGGATTTATGCTCAAATGACCTGCCTATAAAGCCAATTATTTTGTTTGCCTTCTTAACAACTTCTGAACATTGTTGACTCGGTTTTAGGTTACTCGATATTGTTACTCCCAGATCGATTTCTCTGTTTACATTCTTAAGCTGAGTGCCATTCATCGAATAGTTTGCTTTCTCATTTAGGTATCCGATATGTAGTACTTTACATTTATCCGCATTGAAACTCATTTGCCAAATTTGGGCCCAACATGACAATTTATCTAGATTGTGTTGCATATCGTCAACTTGTTCTTTTGAGAGTACGCTATTTGCAATTTTTGTATCGTCAGCAAATTTTGAGATTGTACAGGTGAGACCCTCATCTATGTCGTTGATGTAAATTAGAAAGAGAATTGGTCCTAGTACCGATCCCTGGGGTACCCCGCTACTTACATTGGTCCATTTTGATGCCTTACCGTTTATGACTACTCTTTGCTTTCTGTCGCTGAGCCAATTTTCTATCCATTTCAACACACCGTCTTGTATTCCATGCGCTTTTAGTTTTAGCAGTAAACGTTTGTGGGGAACTTTGTCAAAGGCCTTTTGAAAATCAAGGTATATAATATCTACAACTTTACTCTCATCGTAGAGGTTGAGGATATCGTGGAAGAAGTCTAAGAGGTTTGTTAAACAGGAACGTTTTTTACGAAAGCCGTGTTGAGTATCTTTAAGTATGTTATTTTCCTCTAAGTGATTTACGAGTCTGTCTCTTATGACCGTTTCTAGCATTTTACATACAACTGAGGTTAAGCTAATTGGACGATAGTTACTGGATAGGGATTTGCTGCCTTTTTTGAATATCGGTGTTACGTTGGCTAGCTTCCACTGATCGGGCATAGTTCCAGACTGCAAGGATTTATTGAATAGTAATGTCAGTGGTTTAGAGAGCTCATCCTTAGCTTCCTTTAGAACTCTAGGCGAGATTGTATCAGGTCCAGGCGTTTTATTTACCTTGAGTTTATCTAAACAATTCAATACTTCTCTCTCTGTAACGGTGATATTGCTTAAAACATCTTAATTATCAATCTGAATCGGCGATGGTGTAGGGATATCACTGAGGTCTTCTGTTGTAAAAACTGATGCAAAGAAGGTATTGAGGGCATTACTCATTTGTTCTTCGTCTTTGGTGTATTCTCCATTTTCATCGACTAACGGTCCAACAGTTGAAGTAACTACTTTTTTCTTTCTGATATAACTATAGAATTCTTTCGGGTTTGTTTTACTTTGATTCGCAATATGTAACCCTAAGGTCTTTTTACTTTGCTTAATTAACTTTTTGGCTTTGCGTCGTAGCTCTACAAATTTCAGCCGTTCTTCGTCATTTTGTGAGGATTTTAATCAATCATTAGCAAATTTTTTAGCAAGCAGGCAGTTTGAAATATCTTTATTCCACCATTTGGGCTTATTATTATGGCCTGGACGCCGAGTTTTCGATGGTATGCAGTCTTGCACTGCTTTTAGGTAAGTGGCTTCGAATAACTTCCAAGATGTATTTATGTCGTTATTGTGAATTAAAAAGCTCCAGTCAGTTTCTTTAAACATAGCTCTAAGTTTAGGAAAGTTTGCTTTCTTGAAATTAGGGACTTTTTCGATGCTACTATTTGGTTCGTTACTAGTAAAGTTTAAAGTGAAAGTTATCGTATGATGGTCGCTGTTACTGAATTCATCACCAACATTCAAATTCTCTATTAATTCTTCTTTTGTTGCAAGTACAATGTCAAGAACGTTATTACCACGGGTCGGCGTTCCAACAAATTGATAAAGCGAACTCTCTTGCAAGTTCGTATACAAGTCATGTCCGGAGTGTGAAGTAAGAGTATCGCCCCACTTGGTCACAGGTAAATTAAAGTCACCAAAAATTACGGTATCTTGTGAGTTACTTACATCTGCAATTTGTTCGTAAATTTCTCGGTCAGTTTGCACTGATTGAGCTGGAGGTCTGTATATTAATGCAAGTATTATTTTGGTACCTTTATTATTCTTTATTAGCACAAAAGATGCGTCGACGTTCACAATTTGAGGTTTTGACAAGAGGGTAGGGTTAAGACTTTCTTTGATATAAAGTAAAACGCCACCTCCATTTCGATTTATTCGGCTTTTCTCAAACATTACATAACCGGGAAGTGAATACTCTGCTAAAAAGTCTCTATCTTCTGTATTGAGCCAAGATTCTGTTATGCCAATCACATCATAATTTTCTGTAAACACTAGCTCCTCTAAATCTGAAAATTTATTGCGTATGCTACGAGCGTTTGCATAGAAAACCTATAAATTTGTTATTTTAGAACTCACGGAACGCGCTTTAATAATATTTTTGGTTCTTGTCGGATCTACATTTATGTTCATGGCTGTCCTCGGTCCTCGCTGTCTCCGGTCCTTATCGCTGGTGGTCCTCGGTTGCCTCTGTGTTTTTCTTGGCGTTGGATGATTTATGTGGAGAGAGAGAGAGTGTGAGAGTGTGTGTGTGTGTGTGTGTGTGTGTGCAGAACAAGCTCCAGGCAGCATATGGGAGGAGAGGGAAGCAGGAACAACATGATCCACAAGAGTAATACAGGGGGCAGTGGAGAGAGAGAGAGTGTGAGAGTGTGTGTGTGTGTGTGTGCAGAACAAGCTCCAGGCAGCATATGGGAGGAGAGGGAAGCAGGAACAACATGATCCACAAGAGTAATACAGGGGGCAGTGGAGAGAGAGAGAGTGAGAGTGTGTACTTACTCTAGTTGTATTGCGGGAGTGAGCATGCTCGTTATTATAATAATAATAATAATAATAGTTCTTAAAGCTAGCGCATGCTAAGCTAGCTAAGGATAGCTCAATAAGGCCGATTAGGCGTATTTCCATTGGGGTCCTGTACTACTACCCCATCCCTTTGCTCATGAGGGATGGTAACGACTCAGTGCTTGTGAAAAATCTTTAATGCGCCGAGCGTGGGCGCGAACCCGGGCCTTCTGGGTGGAAGTCCGAGACGCTAGTCACTACACCAAGCGAGCCGCTATTCCCCGCCTCCTATATGTGTAGGTGTTATATGTATCGTTGGAGTGGCTGTGGATGTGTGTGTAGTCTGTATTTTTAGCCAATTGGCGACATCGGAAACGAAGGCTTAGGGTGGATCTGAATGGTACCATTCTCACTATAGACGGTACCGTCTCGCCCGAAGGCTTTAGGTAGCCATCAGCTTAGGTGAACCATATGATACCCATCTCGCCTTGTACCATTTTTGCCAACCCCAGATGGGACGTCACAATGTCGTCCACTTATTCCAGGTACCTATTTACAGCTAGGTGAACTGAGGCTAACACATGAAAGGAGACAAGCCCAATTTGTCTCCGCCCGGCCGGGGATTGAACCCCCGACCCCTCGTGTGTGAGACGAGAGCTCTACCTACTAGGCTACGGGCTGTGTGTTTGTGTGTGAGTGTGCGTGTGTGTGTGTGAGTGTGTGTGTGCAGAACAAGCTCCAGGCAGCATATGGGAGGAGAGGGAAGCAGGAACCACATGATCCACAAGAGTAATAGAGGGGGCAGTGGAGAGAGAGAGAGAGAGAGATAGAGAGATTGAGATTGATTTTATAGATTGAACGTTCTTGAATAAATTCATTGGGCAACAATAAATCATGTAATTCATGGTGGATTAAACTGAGCGTGTTCAGAATGTACTGAAAGGGAACAAACATCAAATTATACCCTTTGGTTCATTGGTCCCCGACCAACTCCTGCAGTGGTCATATGTATTCAAAGTGAGTTCACTGCTCAATAGGTGGCATTCTGAGAGTGAGGGTCTGAGTCTGGAGGGTGAGACAGTGAAGCACTTGAACGAAGCAACCAGCGGCTTCAGAGATGGAGCTGCTTCGAGCCATGAATGGATGCTTCACATGTCTCACTCCCTAGACTGGAACGAGACCTCACGGGCTTCACCGTGTTGAGCGGTGGATTGTAAGGGCTCTCAGCCTATGCCCGAGAGGGAGTAGTTGGAATATAGAAAAAAAAAAAAAAAAAATTGGTGTGAGGTAGTTAGTCTGTCAGAACCGAACAGGGCTCCCGGGAATGACACAATTAGGATGCTAAACTGATACCGTACCGTACTTCTTAAGGATTAGTCTGTAAAGTGTATGTTGTATGCATGTATTTATGTATGTATGAAATGTGTTAAAGGAGAGGAACAATACAGAAATAAGGATTAAAACTACTAGTGTATTACATTATATATAAGAAGGGAATTAATATAATCGAAGTCAGAAGGAAATAGGAATAGTCTAATGGTTACGGGAAACAGAAAGAAGCATATCATCATAGCGGTAACATAATATAATCGATTCCAGTACAGTCGCGCTAATAAGTGATGTTTCGGCACCAAGTATGTTTTGATCAATAATTGGTATCAGCAATATCTAAGCTTCATTTCTTCATATGGAGTGCAATATACAAACATGTTCCTACACTTACCCACCCTATTCAACATCTGACAGACATTAATACAGCACAGAGCGAGCCAAACGTAAAGACAGGTGAGACATGACTTATTAGTGCGACCGTACATTCCGGGTGATCAACAATTATTGAGAACAAAAAGAGACCCCCTCCCCCTTTTAAATCCTGAGATAGATAATTCCATATCATACAAATAGACTATACATATGCAACATAAATAGACTATACATATGCAACATAAATAGACTATACATATGCAACATAATAGACTATACATATGCAACATAAATAGACTATACATATGCAACATAAATAGACTATACATATGCAACATAAATAGACTATACATATGCAACATAAATAGACTATACATATGCAACATAAATAGACTATACATTTGCAACATAAATAGACTATACATATGCAACATAATAGACTATACATATGCAACATAATAGACTATACATATGCAACATAATAGACTATACATATGCAACATAATAGACTATACATATGCAACATAATAGACTATACATATGCAACATAAATAGACTATACATATGCAACATAATAGACTATACATATGCAACATAATAGACTATACATATGCAACATAATAGACTATACATATGCAACATAAATAGACTATACATATGCAACATAAATAGACTATACATATGCAACATAATAGACTATACATATGCAACATAAATAGACTATACATATGCAACATAATAGACTATACATATGCAACATAATAGACTATACATATGCAACATAATAGACTATACATATGCAACATAAATAGGTTACCGTATACGCAAATATAATTGACCACTTGCGAGTTTCATTCTATAAGGAAGTTGGAGCTGTAAACATAGATAGTAAACAGAAATGCGATAATAATGTAGGTTTCTGATGGATAAAGAGCATATCGAATTGGGTTTTATGTATAAATAAGTGAACTACAACCGTATTTTAGCTGGTAGTTCTTCTAAATATCGATGTCTACAGCTCCAACTTCCTTATAGCTTGAAACTAGCAAGTGGGTAATTGGGTGTATTGGATGCGTCAACTACAGGTACTTTCAACTCACAATAAAAATCATATAATCGATGTAAAAAACGAAAACATATAAATGCGCCGTGATCATAAAGCGAACACCTCTCCATTTAAACCTTGATTTATAGCCCATCGTCCCCAACAGCACCCAAGACCTACAATATTCATTTATATTCATTGTATGTAAAGCAGGATTACATTAATTGGTACCCCGCCGACAGGGAACGGTAGTGGTTCGACATTTGATTGGTGATGTATAGCGTAGGTGTTATTTTATCTTTGTATTTTATGTCGTTTACGTGGGATGAATCTATATTTACATATTTCATCCACAAAATACATCATTAACTCCTTGACAGTTTCAGTATATTCCTATCTATAAATGTATTCCTCACATGGACAATGTAAATGTAGAAGAATATCTATAAAGTTAGTCAGGCGTGGAATATCTATTAGTAGAGAATCTGCTTAAAATCCACACACAATCATTACCGGCAAGTATTATTAAAAGGTTCATTGATGCAGAACAAATTACTGTACAAACACGGGGGAACATTGGTCAAGAAAAGTTGGCATTCTTGGTAGCAGGATAAATAAAAACCTATATTACACTTTTCTTATTCAACACACCAAAGGCAACTTATTTGATCTAGTCCAACTCACAATTCAGTTGACTGTTTTTTAGGGCATTTTTTTATATAAGTACATGATATTTGGTTATATATAATTATTCACTGACAGATTACTTAACTTTACTTTGGCAACTCTTGAGTATTGTTATTATATCGGTCGTATGTTTAGGTTAGGTTTGCTAAAAAATCTTGGTTTACTCACGCCTGTTCTACTGCTGTCCGCAATAAGGAGGAAGCATTCAAACGGTACCGACGCCTTAAAACTCAAGACTCTCATTCTTCATATGTTTCTGCCCGGAATCAAGCCAAATCTGTTCTTCGACTTGCCAAACACTCTTTCATCAATAATAAATGCACTGAACTATCCAACTCTAGCTCTTCCCAAGCTTTCTGGCATCTAGCCAAAAACCTCTCCAACAATTTCTCTTCCTCGTCTTTCCCTCCCCTTTCCCACTCTGATGGCACAACCATCACTTCTTCCTCTGACAAAGCTAAACTCTTCGCTCAAACTTTTGCTAGAAACTCCACCTTGGATGATTCCGGTGCTATTCCTCCCTCTCCGCCCTCCTCTCTCTTACTTATGCCTAATATCCTAATCTCTTCTAAAGATGTACTTTCTACCCTCTCTGGGCTTAACACTAATAAGGCGTACGGTCCGGACGGTGTTCCTCCTGTTGTTCTCAAAAACTGTGCTTCCGTGCTGACTCCCTGCCTAGGCAAACTCTTTCGTCTCTGTCTATCCTCTAACGTCTTCCCTTCATGCTGGAAGTTTGCTCACATTCAACCTGTCCCAAAGAAGGGTGACCGCTCTCAACCCTCCAACTATCGTCCAATTGCTCTTATCTCTTGTCTTTCTAAAGTTTTTGAAACTATTCTTGCTTCCAAATTTCTTAAGCATTTCTCTTCTCATAATCTGCTCTCAGATCGCCAGTATGGCTTCCTTAAGGGTCGCTCTACTGGTGATCTTCTTTCATATCTTACTAACTCTTGGTCATCCTCCTTTCGGGACTTCGGTGAGACTTTTTCTATTGCACTAGACATATCGAAAGCTTTCGATAGAGTCTGGCATAAATCTTTAATTTCTAAACTACCCTCCTTCGGTTTCTATCCATCCATCTGTGCCTTTGTCTCTAATTTCCTTTCCGGCCGTTCCATAGCTGCGGTTGTGGACGGCCATTGTTCACTTCCTCACCCTATAAACTCCGGTGTTCCTCAGGGCTCTGTCCTATCTCCTATTCTCTTTCTAATTTTTATAAATGATCTCCTTAACTGTACCTTAATTCCCATCCATTCATACGCAGACGACTCAACCTTACACTACTCCATTAGTTTTTCAGAACGCCCCAGCCAGCAATCCCTCAACGACAAACGTAATGAAGCCATAGAACTCTTAAATTCTGATCTAAATACTATTTCCAATTGGGGCAGAGAAAACCTTATTAACTTTAATGCTTCCAAAACCCAATTTCTCCATCTATCTACCCGTCAGGATCTCCCAGCGGACTATCCCTTATTCTTCAACAATACAAAAATCAACCCTTCATCTTCTCTCAATATTCTTGGTGTCTCTTTTTCTTCTGCTCTCATTTGGAAGGACCATATTACCAGTCTTGCTAAGGCAGCCTCCCAGAAGCTGGGTGTGCTCAACCGCCTTAGGGGGTTCTTTTCCCCTGCACAGCTTCTTGCTCTGTACAGGGGCATAGTGCGCCCTTGTATTGAGTATTGTTCACATGTGTGGGGAGGTTCCTCTCACACCGCTCTCCTAGACAAAGTTGAAAGGAAGGCCTTTCGTATCATTAACTCCCGTCCACTCACTAACTCTCTGCAATCTCTCTGTCTCCGCCGCAATGTTGCATCTCTCTCGCTATTCTATCGCTACTATAATAATCAGTGTTCCTCAGAGCTATCCCAGTGCATACCACCTCCTTTACGTAGGGCACGTGGTACCCGTCTTGCAACTCAATCCCACCCCTACTCTGTGCAACTCTCCAACCCAAGAGTGAAACGTTACTCTCAAACTTTCTTCTACTCAACATCTGAGCTCTGGAACTCTCTCCCAGAATCAGTCTTTCCCTCTTCCTATGACTTAAATTGCTTCAAACTCCGTGTGTCCAGGCATTTTGGCTCGAACGTCCCTTGATTTTGGCCGTGTCACTCTTTCAACTATGGGGGAGGCACTCGCTATAGGCAGTTATGCCTTTTGCCTCCCTCAATCACATAGAAAAAAAAAAAAAAAAAAAAAAAAAAGGTGAATAATAACTATATTGTTAGACTACGCTAGTGTGTCGTTAGTACCCCTTGTAGAGCATAGTGGCTGGGCTGGACTACCACAAGGGGGAAGATAGACTCTATATTGTACACTCGGTCAAAAAAGTATCGGCACTCCTACGCTGATCATCTGGTGTGTACAGCTTGATAGGTTTGGCACCTCTGCCAGCAACTATATCCATGTGTCAGAGACGATCGTCTTTGACACATTCCCCCTTAACGAGAGAGGGTGTTTGTAGTATTGTTTGAGTACCTAACAAAGATCTCATCACCAAGAACATCGTCGAGCGCTTTGTTAACATCCAAATACTGACTTTGATACCCTGTATACACACACACACACACACACACACACAGACAAAAGACACTTACATACATACAAATCACACATACATATACGAATCACACCCATACAAGTCACACACCCCCACCCACTCACAGTATATCTGGCAAGAAGTATGTTTTTATACGTACAGTACAGTACGTTCCATTACTCGCCATTGTTTTTATACGTACAGTACAGTACGTTCCATTACTCGCCATTGTTTTTATACGTACAGTACAGTATGTTCCATTACTCGCCATTGTTTTTATACGTACAGTACAGTACGTTCCATTACTCGCCATTGTTTTTATACGTACAGTACAGTACGTTCCATTACTCGCCATTGTTTTTATACGTACAGTACAGTACGTTCCATTACTCGCCATTGTTTTTATACGTACAGTACAGTACGTTTCATTACTCGCCATTGTTTTTATACGTACAGTACAGTACGTTCCATTACTCGCCATTGTCTTTATACGTACAGTACAGTACGTTCCATTACTCGCCATTGTTTTTATACGTACAGTACAGTACGTTCCATTACTCGCCATTGTTTTTATACGTACAGTACAGTACGTTCCATTACTCGCCATTGTTTTTATACGTACAGTACAGTACGTTCCATTACTCGCCATTGTTTTTATTCGTACAGTACAGTACGTTCCATTACTCGCCATTGTTTTTATACGTACAGTACAGTACGTTCCATTACTCGCCATTGTTTTTATACGTACAGTACAGTACGTTCCATTACTCGCCATTGTTTTTATACGTACAGTACAGTACGTTCCATTACTCGCCATTGTTTTTATACGTACAGTACAGTACGTTCCATTACTCGCCATTGTTTCTATACGTAAAGTACAGTACGTTCTATTACTCGCCATTGTTTTTATACGTACAGTACGTTCCATTACTCGCCATTGTTTTTATACGTACAGTACAGTACGTTCCATTACTCGCCATTATTTTTACCCGCTGTTACCATCAGTAATTGAGTTTCCCGGCGCCTTACACTATCACGCTTAATTAAGGGGGGTGACCTGTTTTTGTTCTGTCCTTTTCTATCTTTCTCTGGTTTGTATCCATTTGGCCCCATTCAGCCTACTGTTTTAAGACGTTTAAATAATTATCCCCATCCAGGTGTCAATTTTTTACTGGTGAGCGGCAGCGAGCCAGCATATTTTTTATTTTTCTTTGACAGCAGGCTAAATTAGTAAATTTTTCGATAGAAAAATGTCTCCGGCAAAGCCGGATTTCTTCATATAATGCTGGCTCGCTATCGCTCGCCAGGAATAAATCGACACCTAGATGGGGATAAACGCCTTAAAATAGTTGGCTGAATGGGGCCGAATGGATACAAGCCAGAGAAAGAGAGAAAAGGACAGAAATAACAAAAAGCAGGTCACCCCCCCTTAAGGGGAGGCTGGCTGTTTGTTTGCTCTATTAATTCATTTATTCATATATTTTTTTAGTTTCCTCCCTAGACCTCCATCAAGCTTAGAAAAACTACCCCTAGACCCCCCTTCAAGATAAATGTTTACATTTTTCGGTAGAAAAATGTCCCGGCCGAAGGCCTGTTCTTCTTAAAATTGCAGGCTCGCTATCGCTCGCCAGGAAATAATCGACACCTAAATGGTACGAAAGGTCTTAAAATTGACAACAAAATGGGGCGAAAGGTGTTAAAATTGCCAAACTTTGCCGAAGTCATAAAATCTGAAAACTAATGGGGCGAAGCTGAGGAAGAAGGGGGTCCAGAAAAACGGTCTACCTCCCCTTAAAAGTTTGTACTCAGATTATCCTTCTGCTCGGCTCTTAAGAATGACAAGCAAGATTTTCGGTTATCTCAAAGAAAGTTTATGCAAGTTAAATTACGAATTACTTATAGAACTATATAAGGCAAGGTATGTTCTCTAGTATATGACACACACACACACACACACACACGAAACCAGGAGCTTCCAATTTTCAAGGAACAATCTCGAAATAGTAAAATAAAATAAAAAATAAAGATGGTCAGAATATGTCAGCCTCCCCTTATAGAGCCTGCTGAAAAACACGGGCATGTAACAACAACACCAACTCCGACCGAGTATCATGAGAGAGAGAGAGAGAGATCAGACACTACCATCTCTGTGTTTACCTCAACCCTGTCAAAATAATATTACTCATTTGTTTAATGTGTTCCTCTCAACACTTCCAAAAGTAGCTACGAGGTGCCGTTGTAAAGGCTTATCCCTCAATACCTCCACCTGACCTGACCTTGCTATTTTTAGGCGAGTATATAATTATATTATTATGTTTTTTCCCACCAACCAACTTCACCTATAAACTCAATTAATGAAATCCACAACTACATGTGACACTCCAAGGACTCGAACCTAGGACACTCACATCGAAATTCCGCGCACTTATGCATTACGCTATCAAGACAGTTATAGATTACAAGGGGTATAAGGACTTTGACGAACTACTTCTACTGACTGTACAATATGCCGCCTGTGGCCTGGATAATACCAACCTTGGCCCTGGTCCCGGGATAAACACACTAACATCACCACCACCACCACCACCACTCTGGGATATTACCACCACCACCACCACCACCACCACCATCACCATCACCATCACCACCAACACCCCCACCATCACCACTACCACCCCCACCACCAACAGCACCACCATCACCACCACCACTAACAACACCACCACCACCACCACCACCACCACCAACAGCAACAGCACTCCAGGATATTACCACCACCACCATCACCACCATAACCCCCACCATCACCACTACCACCCCCACCACCATCACCACCACCACTAACAACACCACCACCACCACCACCACCACCAACAGCAACAGCACTCCAGGATATTACCACCACCACCACCATCACCACCATAATCCCCACCATCACCACTACCACCCCCACCACCAACAGCACCACCATCACCACCACCACTAACAACACCACCACCACCACCACCACCAACAGCAACAGCACTCCAGGATATTACCACCACGAGGGAGAGGCCAACATACTCGAAATATGTTGGGTACATTAGGTTATTTGTACTCGCACTATTTTGTTTACGTGCACGACCTAAATATCTGAGTACACACACACACACACACACACACACACACACAAACCTCTCTCTCTCCGTAGTCATATCCAAAGAGGTTTGAAGATTGAATAGGGAGAGGTTCTTCAAAAATATACTGAAGTTGTTTACTGCAGTTTGAAAAACAGTACCGGTACATTTAGGGATATGTCTTGCCTTTTTTTTTTTTTGCACAACAGAACATTAAAGGATTCAATAATTGTTTAGTGATACACAATAATAAGCTATAACCTGTGTGTATAATAATAAGCTATAACCTATGTGTACAATAATAAGCTATAACCTGTGTGTATAATAATAAGCTATAACCTATGTGTACAATAATAAGCTATAACCTGTGTGTACAATAATAAGCTATAACCTATGTGTACAATAATAAGCTATAACCTATGTGTACAATAATAAGCTATAACCTGTGTGTACAATAATAAGCTATAACCTATGTGTACAATAATAAGCTATAACCTGTGTGTACAATAATAAGCTATAACCTATGGGTACAATAATAAGCTATAACCTATGTGTATAATAATAAGCTATAACCTATGTGTACAATAATAAGCTATAACCTATGTGTATAATAATAAGCTATAACCTATGTGTACAATAATAAGCTATAACCTGTGTGTATAATAATAAGCTATAACCTATGTGTATAATAATAAGCTATAACCTATGTGTACAATAATAAGCTATAACCTATGTGTATAATAATAAGCTATAACCTATGTGTACAATAATAAGCTATAACCTGTGTGTATAATAATAAGCTATAACCTGTGTGTACAATAATAAGCTATAACCTATGTGTACAATAATAAGCTATAACCTATGTGTATAATTGTAAATAACGGTTGATGTTAATGTTATTTAAATGTAATTATTTATACTGTTATTTCTACTTTCAGGACCACTTGCTGTGTTCTGATTCACGCACACAACAGACGTGAGTGTTTATTTTAGTTTGGGCCATTTTTTAAACACATTATTTCAGGAGAGCAGTGGAAAGACGACTAGGTGGGTTCGACCTGGAAGTTATGGAGGAAGTGGAGGAGATGAGCAAGGTGTTTAAGGATGAGATCTGTGCAGCATGTGAGGAGGTGTGTGGAGTGAGAAGAAGAGGGAGGGGAGTGAAAGGTACAGCATGGTGGACAGAAGAGGTAAGAATAGCTGTGGAAGAAAAGAAGAAAGCATATAGAGAGTGGTTGGGTAGTAGAGGGAATGAAGATTTTGAGAGACAGAAACAAGCAAGGTACGTGGAGAGTAAAAGGGTGGTGAAGAGAGTAGTGAAGGAAAGTAAGAGAAGAGTAGATGAGGAATTTGGAAGGAATCTGAGTGTAAAAGGGGGGGAGAGTAAGAAACTGTTCTGGAAAGAAGTCAAGAAAGTTAGGGAAGGTAGCAAGGGAAACAGTAAGGGTATGAAAGATAAGAATGGGAGAATGCTAGCCGAGAAGCAAGAGAGAGTCGAAAGATGGAGGGAGTACTTCAATGAGTTGCTAAATGTAAGGAATGAAGAGCCAGCAAACATAGCTGGATATGGTATGGGAGGGAGAAGAAGAGAAGTAGTGGAGGAAGAGGTGGGGATCAGGAGGTCAGAAGTGTGGGAAGCCATGAAAAGAGTGAAGTTGAGGAAAGCACCAGGAATAGATGGAGTGTGTGGGGAAATGTTGAGGTATGGTAGTGAGATAGTGATCGAATGGGTATGGAAAATGTGCAAACTAGCTTGGGAGAAGGGGAGTGCACCTGATGACTGGAAGACTGGCATAATAGTCCCCCTATATAAGGGCAAAGTGGAAAGAGGAGTGTGTGGTAACCACCGAGGAATATGTCTTCTAAGCGTAGTAGGGAAGGTATACAGTAGGGTAGTGATTGAGAGAGTGAGAGTGAGAATGGAGAAATGGATAGGCGACAAGCAGGGAGGTTTTAGGAAGGGAAGAGGATGTGTAGATCAGATTTTTACCCTGAATTGTGTTGTGGAGAAATATCTGGAGAAGAAACAAAAGGTGTATGTTGCCTTTATGGACTTGGAGAAGGCCTATGACAGAGTGGATAGAGAAGGTTTGTGGAAAGTACATAGAATATACGGAGTAGATGGCAAGTTTCTGAAAGCAGTGAAGAGCATGTATGAGGGTGCAAAGGCGGCAGTACGCGTGGAGAGTGAGCAGAGCGAGTTCTTTGACCTGAATGTTGGGTTTGAAACAGGGGTGTGTGATGTCCCCGTGGTTGTTTACTGTATATATGGATGGAGTCATGAAAGAAATACTATCAAGAGCAGTGGATGTTGGTGTATCGCTGAAAAGGGAGGGAATTGAGTGGAAGCTACCTATACTGCTGTTTGCGGATGATACAGTTCTGATGAGTGATAATGAATGGGAGTTGCAGGGTCTGGTAAATGAGTTTGGAACAGTGTGCGAAAAACGGAATTTGAAGGTAAATGCAGGGAAGAGCAAGGTTATGGTCTTCGAAAGGGGTGAAGTCACAGAGTGTGAGGTGAAGCTGAACGGTCAGGCTATGGAGATCGTCAACTCTTTTAAGTATCTGGGCAGTGTGTTGAGTAAAGATGGGACTATGGATGAAGAAGTGCGGGAGAGGGTACAACAGGGGAAGAGGGTTGTAGCAACGCTGAAAGCAGTAACAAGAAATAGGGTGGTCAGTATAGAAGTGAAGAAGTCCTTGCATGACAGTGTGGTAATCCCGACACTGATTTACGGAAGCGAAGCATGGACGTTGGTTGAGAGACTCAGACCAAGAGTGAGAGCAGTGGAAATTAATTATTTAAGAAGTGCATGCGGAGTTACATGGAGAGATAGACAGACTAATGAGGAAGTAAGAAGGAGGTGTGGTGTGGAGGTAGATGTGCTGGAAAGTGTGAAAAGGAACAACTTGAGATGGTTCGGCCATATGGAACGTATGGAAAGCGAGAGAATGACTAAGAGGGTGTACGAGAACGGGGTGGAGGGACAGAGAGGGAGAGGTAGACCGAAAGAGAGGTGGAAGGATGGAGTGAGGAAGTATATGAACGAAGGCGGTGCTGGTTGGGGGGAGGGGCGTCGACTGACTGGGGACAGAGGTGCATGGGGGCGGTTCGTTCGTGGTCACCCCTTCGGGGATCACGGCGTCGGGCAATAGATAGATAGATAGAATTATATAGACGAATTTCCGGCCAGGTATTATCGAATGTGTGATTATTATATATACTGTATAACAGTAATTATGCTGATTATTGACTATTATTATTGACTTATTATTATTCATCTATAATAAAATGTAAACCATGATTTGTAATGTGAACAGTTGATTTTAACTAGATGTACAAGATCAGACGTACCTACCGTATAATACAAAGTAAATGACGGAAATCATATACGTTTGAGTACATTGATATTTACACTACTAAAGGAAATATATAATCGCATAAATATATGTGAAAGAATGACTAAGAGAGTGTACGAGAGTGAGGTGGAAGGACAGCGAGGGAGAGGTGAACCGAGAGATGGGTAGAAGGATGGAGTTAAGTATACGCGTGAAAGCTGTGCTGGATGGGAGGAGGGGCGTCGACTGACTGGGGACAGAGGTACATGGGGCGATTCGTTCGTGGCCACCTTTTCAGGGATCACGGCGTCCGGCAATAGATAGATAGATAGATAAATATAGTGACAACCCTCCAGTATATCTCTTGAGTGTGGAGAGAGAGGTAGTGATGATGATGGTGGGTTATTATCATATATCACACACAACCCACCACTATATTACATACACAAATATATAGACCGAGTGCTCCACACAAAGCGCGGTTCTGGTCTCACGTCGTAATGGCGGCACTCCAGGCAGCCCTGTTAAGAGCTGCCTCACTTGTCAGGTTCTTTGATTTAAGATCAGACTGCAAAGTCCAATCCCATGTCTTTCTTGGTCCGCCCCTTGGTGCAGCTCCCTCCAAATTCATGGACTTGCATCTTTTCACCCAGCTTTGTTCATCCATCCTCTCCACATGTCCAAACCATCCAAGCCTGCTAGTACGTATGTATCGCATCACTGATATTCTTGATACCTAACCTGTTCAGAACTTGGTGGTGTACAATATTCTCGCCTTTCTGGTACCAGTGGTGGTGGTGTGGGCGTGGTGGTGTGGGCGTGGTCATGGTGGTGGTGGTGGTGGTGGTGCCTGCCTCAGATGTCACCACCCACTATTTGTCACGGGGAAGAGTCACGATTTCGCTCTACTTTCCGGCAGGCAAATTTCGGGAGCAAAGTGGTGTAAAGTTCCGGTGCAAGATATTATGCTCCTAACATTTTCATAGATTTGCTGTTCTGCATATTATGTGTGTGTGTGATTATTTTTTGTTTTCTATGTGGATGAGGGAAACAAAAGGCAAAACTGCCTGTTACGAGTGCTTCCCCCAGTGGTGAAACTTATCAAGGAACATTTGAGCCAAAATGCCTGGACACACGGAGTTTGAAGCAATTTATATCATAGGATGAGGACAAGATAGATTCAGGGAGAGAGTTCCAGAGCTCAGCTGTTGAATAGAAGAAGGATTGGGAGTATCTTGAGTTGGAGAGTTGCACAGTGTGTGTCATTGTGTGGGTGGGTGGCTGTGGGTGTGTTTCTATTTGCTTGTATTTTTTGTTTTTTAATTATTATTATTATTTTTTTAGTCGGAATATGTCTTACCACGGCATTATGTTTATACTATGTGTAGGCTACTATAAAGTTGTAATGTATACCGGTACGTAAGAATACACTTTCATCGACGTCAACCATTTGCAACCTATGATATGATAGGTACCATAGTTCAGGATTAACCATAATTACCAACCTACCCATTACTGTGGCGAACTGTTATATGTGTTCTTCTCCGGTCACATCTTTTTCCTTTCTTGCGTCTCTTGCTGATCCTCCCTATCCCTTGTGGGAGTAATGGTTGGCTACTGACTGACTGACTGACTGACCAATTGACCACTTGCGAGTTTCAGGCTATAAGGAAGTTGGAGCCGTAAATATCGATATTAAACAAGAAATGCAATAATAATGAATTTAAGTTTCTGATGGATAAAAAGTATGTTGAATTTGCTTGTATGTATCAATAAATGTACTACAACCATAATTATTATAGCTGGAATTTCTGCTAACTATCAATGTCTACAGCTCCAACTTCCTTATAGAACGAAACTCGCAAGTCTTCAATTACTGTTAGGCTGGCAACCTTTATCAGCAACATCTGGGGGGCCAAAAGCTCAATTAGTTTCTTATTAGGCCTATGTCTGGAAAATGTGAGCATATTAAATGTTCATAGCTTATACTCTGATGCTGATACTCTGTTTCTTTTTATCTGACGGTAAATTGAATCCCTTTGCAGCTAATGTTTCGATACTTAATGTAAACATATGAAACCACTATATCTCTGCATTATATTAAGATCAAGTTTATATAATTAGCACCATATTTCACATACAAAATCTTTAAAATAACTGATAAATCTTGAATGGAAACTTTGCAATTTACCATCAGTTGACATTTTTAGTTTATAGTTTGTTGTTATACATGTTGCATTACATGTTGTTATACATGTTGCATTCATTAGTAAATATTACATTTCGAAATATTACATGACATTTACGCTGTATTTGCGAAAACATTTGTTCATGTTGTAACAAAGAGAAACACATGTGCTGGGTATTTACTGTGTATTTCAGACCCGATGTCACAGCGCCTTTTGCAATTTGTGGCAAGACTACATAATAATGACATTCGAACACAATGTTATTGATACCCCGCCGTAAATTATGGTGTTATAAAGGTTTGTCAAATTATTATAGTTACGATGCTACCTCTTAGGGTAGCCAAAGGGAACGCAAAAACATGAGCAAGCGATCGGACACCAGACAGACCCCCCTCCCCTACAGTCATACTGTCCCTCCCCCACCAACCAAGCGCCCCCACCAACCCCCTCCTACACTCATCCTTCTATACCCCCTCCCCACCTCTCTCTCTCACACACACACATAGCATATTGGATAATAATTATAAAGACATTCAGTACTTTGTACATTAATATACCGTGGTATTACGCGACATTGGGTATACAATAGAACTAAAGTATATACAGCAACAACGAGTTGGGCAGCTTTTGCAAATGAACATGACCCATAAGTTGGTTAATCACATTACAGTATACTGTCTTTGCTAGCAAATGAACATGACCCATAAGTTGGTTAATCACATTACAGTATACTGTCTTTGCTAGCAAGTTTGGCGGGTAGTTATAATTATAACCCTATAATTTATGGTTGGGTATGGTCGTTTCAGGCTATATGGACCTGTTGTTCGGTTGGTTATCCGTATGATGTGATGACATGATTGGCCATAATATTCTAAAGAATTGGAAGAGGTTTGTATAATTAGAGGAATAAATAAATATTAACAAGAGAATTAATGGATAATTAAACAGACAAATGTACTGTACATATATTTTATTTTAGTCTTCGTCACTGTCAAGGAAGAGCTCATCTTCATCATCGCTGTCAAAGCTTATAACGACAGGTTCCACAATGTCATGAATATTGTCAGATGACCAATAATCCTCTTCAAACGCCATAGCTCTTCTTACGGCACCTGCCCAAATGTCTTTGGTTGCGCGTAACTTTGCTTCCTCTAACCTGGCCTTCAGGCTGGCACGAGTGAATCGTTGTAACGAGGTGCGTACGTATCTCTTCGTACACCCCCACACCTGCTCGATGGCGTTCAGCTCAGGATGCGCCGGTGGAAGTCGGACAACTTCGTGACCCCATTCTCGGATTAATTATCCACTTTGTTCCGTGGCTTTGGTCGATTTTCTTTGCATATACGAAGGAGTTCAGGACGAGTAGCGTGAGGTGAGAAGGGGAGTTTCCTTTCCTCCAACCATTTCACAAGGTCAGCTTTTTTGGTGGTAGTAGTGGGACAGCGACTTTCCTCCGTAAACTGGCTGTGGTAGGGTGCATTGTCCAACACAACTACTGATGGCTCTGCCAATGCTGGTAAAAGTTGTGCTGTGAGCCAGTGAACAAAAAGGCTGCTGTTCATTTCCCCGTGGTAGTCACCTGTTTTGTTCTTTGCAGGGAAACATACAAAGGAGACATCCACAAAACCCTCGACTGTGCCACCTGCTACCACCACAAATCGCTCTCATTCACCAGGTGGCACCTGACGGCTGTAGGTGGCATTTTTCAGGTTGTGTTGTCCACCCACTCCCTGTTGTGTGACATCCTTGTTGTGAACCACGTTTCATCCACATACACCACCTGTCTTCCTTCCTGCCGATGATGCTGGAGTGCGCGGAGAGCGTCAATACGACGACATACTATATCATTCGACTCTTTCCGTACATACATTTTTCTCTGTGATACCCTGTAACGGAATCCCATGCTGTGCAACACACGCCATATCGCTGTCTCTGAGGTCTCACTTGGAATAATATCGGCCCTCTTCAAATCATCGGTCAGGGTAACAACAGTAAATGTTTCCTTTGCAGCAAACTTGGCATGCACAAAACGTCGTATGGCACCAATAGTAAAGCTGTCAAAGACACGTGGTGTAGTGGAGGGGGTCGGGGAGTCAGGCGGTGTAATGGTGGGAGTGCTCGGTGTTTCAGGTGGTGTGTCTGGCTGTGAAGGCAGGTTGCGCTCCACCATCTTTCGCACTGCCTGGATTGTCATACCCATCACGTGAGCGACACGGTCATACGGCCTGTGTGGAAAGACAATATCGTAGAATAGGGAAATGGTCGAATATTAAGGACAACATAGTTGTATTATTATATGTTATGGTATTATGTGGTGGGCTGAATCCAAGATCTATATACTAAGGTCTACCGGATGGCTGACCAAAATAAGCTCTCTCCCGCGCACAGTGTAGAGTGCGCCCCACACTAGCCTGCGCTCGACCCAGCTTCCCTCCCTCAATACCAGTACCTCTTCTTTTGTTGTTTATTTATTCCTTGTAAACTATAGTCCATGGGATCTAAGATCAGTGGAAGTTCAATTAGTTCATTCACTTTGAGTAATCGATCAAGAACAAACGAGGCGAAACAAAGTGGATGTATTATATTATGCATTTTAAACATCCTGAACCAAGCATAGACACACTGAGGATAGTTACTATACAGTTATTATTAATTTTTACACACACGCACCTCAGTTTGTACAATACATTGTACGTGTTTGTGTGTGTTTGGTCAAAAAGCCCCTTTTGGGATTATATGGGTCAAACTTTGTTTAATGTTTCACTACATCCTTCTAACTTTATAAGTAATTAGGCGGCTTGTCATGTCATTAAGGACAAGGAGTAGCTTAAGATAGGTAAGGTAGAATTTAAGCACACTCACACACACACACACACACACACACACACACACACACACGGACACTGATTACATGTGTGTGTCTTTCGAAATAAGTTCGTGTTTTTATTACAAGGGACAAATTATTGTTTTCTTCCCTTTCTCCCTTTCAATTGGACATACACAATAGAGAATACATACATTTAAAAACATGGCTTCCTCTACCTTCGTTCACAAAATCGTGATTACTTCGTTCTCTGTTTATCCAGATGTAAGTAATCAACTATGACCAACAAACAAACAAACAACAAACAACAACAAACAATTCAGCACTAGACCAATTAATATAATGTGTTCAAACAAACGTAGCCAAAATATGTAACAATATTCAAACATTAACACCAATATCAATAACACACACACACACACACAACCACTAACACAATTTATCACACAAATACAGGGTGTCTGGCAATATTGTTTTCCCTGTAGATACTTCTACAAAGGAAAGACTGTTAAAACGTTATAGGCATATACAACATACTACATACTTTTGCAACTATATGGCCTTTTACATTCGGCATTCTTAACCCTCTCCGACATATGACGCGATTTTGAGCCTATTAGGGATACTTTAAAGCCTTTCTTACCATCAGCGGTATTTAGAAACCTTTAGTTTAGTTACTTCAACCTCTGCAGTTGTCTTTGAGTTAGCTGTGGGCAGAAAACTAATTTTGGAGAGGTAATTATAAGAGTGAGATAACTCTAATTTCTTATTGCTAATCTGGCAACCTCTGCGTCATGTGTGCGTGAAAGGGTTAACCCGCTCTAATGATAGAATGGAATGGTTATTTTAGTAGTGTATGGTTTATGGTGTTATATACAGTAATTATACCATGCTGCACCATGCACAACTTTGTTTTCATATCCCTTTCATTTGGCGGGAACATGGATTTAAAACAATGAACATGACAAAAATACCTACTTTACAAGGCAGTAGCTGTAAAATGTTGACAACAAAAACATATACATTTTATAGAATATTTTGGTTCATAATAGCGCTCTTTAATTTCTGAAAGTGCCGATACGGTTTCTAAAGAATCGTGGAGTACCCTGTATACAGCCACTATTAAACAGGATCAGACATATCCACAAAACAAAAATGATCACATACAGTATATAGTGTCGCTAACAAAAAGTATGTAAGACAACCATAAAATGTGACTCAAACATACAGGCAACAATTGTCACACAGCCACACCTCTACACACTACCATGATTATAGTATTTATCACCACCCCTAGCAAGAAAACTACAATCATTATTACGAATAACAAAACTAATGAACACCCATACCAACGAATATAAGACTAACATTTATTGGTTTACGGTAACAAATACTGGTTTTAATATTGTTTACTTATATACACTACAACTACTTGTAATACTCGCATCATATGTATACAGTAGCCTATACACAAATACACTGACAGCGACAAAATAACGTATATCTATTTACACCATCAGTGATATAAAATAACACAAATATTACTATCAATAAGGCACGCAAGCAGGCATCCACTAATAATATTCCCACAATCACCAATATCTATACTCACACAATCACCTCCAATAAAAACAATTCACATTGGCCTACGCATACTATTACTATCATGATATTGTTTACATGTTACCACCCATCTCCACTTCCATTAATATCCCCATATCTGTATTCTTTTAAGCTTACCGTGTGGTAGAAACATGGAAGGTACAGTATCGTCTTGCAATGGCCGGTCATTTTTAGTCCTCTTATAAGTACCGAGAAGACGTGATTGCATATCATCCTTCAAGTTGTTAACGTCAAAATGAATGGAGCAAATCAATGCATGTGTTGGGTTGCTTTTATCTGTATGTTGACTGGCATTCAACCACAAGCGTCATATTTTTTTAATTTTGGGGAATCGAAAATAATCTAATGTTTTCAGATGTTTTTGCTTGTTTGATGTTGTTAAGAAACCCAAACACAGAGCAGTTATTCGGCATAGTGATCCACACAACCAACTAGCGGGGCCTATAAACAAAGAATGTCATTCTAATATACATAGTGCGCCTACATGAACTTTCTGTGTTCAGGTTACCCATTTTGGTTTGAGCCCAAGTGCGAGAGGAGGGGCGCAGGTCTGTCATTTGACAGGCGCTAATCCACCCCTACCTGCGCGCCGGTTGACCTTAGTATATAGGTCTTGGCTGAATCTATTGGAATAATATAAGGTTGAATAACCTTACGAATTCACCTCACCTGAGGACAATTTGTGGCACGTAGCTCATATAGAATATAATGGTATTAAGATCAAGATATAATCACCAAACATTGTCATTCCTATAAAATATGTTCCGTAAACGTATAGACAAAAGCGTTCTATCTATCTATCTATTGCCTGACGCCGTGACCCCGAAGGGGTGGCCACGAACGAACCGCCCCCATGCACCTCTGTCCCCAGTCAGTCGACGCCCCTCCCCCCAACCAGCACCGCCTTCATTCATGTAGTTCCTCACTCCATCCTTCCACCTCATATTCGGTCTACCTCTCCCCCTCTGTCCCTCCACCTCGCTCTCGTACACCCTCTTAGTCATTCTCTCGCTTTCCATACGTTCCATATGGCCGAACCATCTCAAGTTGTTCCTTTTCACACTTTCCAGCACAAAAGCGTTATGGCTAATAATTACCTGTTAAGGCTTATTTTCAGTGCGTCAGCGTTCTTCTCTTGGTTGAACATATTGAAAAGTCGTAGCGCAATCACACCTTTGCATCCACGCGGGCATCTCAGCATACCGGCCATCTCCTGCAGGGACGTAGCACACCTTCAGTAGCTTGTGAGTAGGCACCTTCCTCGATCGCAGGCCAGTCAACATCTCCCGTTAAATTGCTCAAGTATTCCAAACACTGGGAAAATATCAAACTGAAACAGACCTATCACGGTTGTTTCCCTAAACTATCAATCCAAGCTCCGCCCATAATTTCCATTCATAAACTATTATACGTATATATTAAAGCATATGTATGGCTTTATATTTTCCCTTTAACAGACAATGTTTAGAGAGAGAGAGAGAGAGAGAGAGAGAGAGAGAGAGAGAGAGAGAGAGAGAGAGAGAGAGAGAGAGAGAGAGAGAGGAGGTGGGGAGGGGGTATAGAAGGATGAGTGTAGGAGGGGGTTGGTGGGGGCGCTTGGTTGGTGGGGTTGGTGGGGGAGGGACAGTATGACTGTAGGGGAGGGGGGTCTGTCTGGTGTCCGATCGCTTGCTCATGTTTTTGCGTTCCCTTTGGCTACCCTAAGAGGTAGCATCGTAACTATAATAATTTGACAAACCTTTATAACACCATAATTTACGGCGGGGTATCAATAACATTGTGTTCGAATGTCATTATTATGTAACCTATAGTCTTGCCACAAATTGCGAAAGGCGCTGTGACATCGGGTCTGAAATACACAGTAGTTTAGTAGTGTGTATATTATTCACAAATACAATATACATATTCGTCAGTAGCTCTGGCAGAACACACACTTAATAATTTTAATTTGGCTGTTACGAAACACACTAAGGATTAATGCAACGTTGCTGTTGCTAAATAATTTCTCCTTCTATTCGTCTCCCCAACAGACTTATCTTTCCATTAAGCTGGCTATGTTAACCCCACCAGATATTTTTAATCTGTATTTCTTTTTTCTTTTGGGTGTTTATTGAGGGAGGGTTCGAAATTAAAGCTGATAGTGGGAGAAAGTTGAAATTTTATTCTGATTAACACTAAACATTTTTGCATCGAAAACAAAAATACACACATTATTTCGACCAACCTGCAGAATTCAATAAGCCCTTCCTAAGTTGAATTAAATCAACTTATAAAGCCAGAGTACAGCATATTTAGTTTGGAGCCCATTGATTATTAAAGGTCCTTCCTAAACTGAATGAAATCGTCTAATGGCAGGTCAAATCATATGGGGATCGTAGGTAAAACGTTAACATATACAGTATATATTATGCTTTAATAGTGGAGCAATAGTTTTTATTATGAATTACCGAACAATGTAAACAATTATCTTGAAAGGGGGTCGAGGGGGTGTTAGTTTTTAAGCTCAATTGAGGTCTAGCGAGGAAACTCACACATAAATAAATAGATGTACTGTACAGTATATACCAAACAACAATAAATGGATGTACTGTACAGTATATACCAAACAACAATAAATGGATGTACTGTACAGTATATACCAAACAACAATAAATGGATGTACTGTACAGTATATACCAAACAACAATAAATGGATGTACTGTACAGTATATACCAAACAACAATAAATGGATGTACTGTACAGTATATACCAAACAACAATAAATGGATGTACTGTACAGTATATACCAAACAACAATACATGGATGTACTGTACAGTATATACCAAACAACAATAAATGGATGTACTGTACAGTATATACCAAACAACAATAAATGGATGTACTGTACAGTATAATATATACCAAACAACAATACATGGATGTACTGTACAGTATATACCAAACAACAATACATGGATGTACTGTACAGTATATACCAAACAACAATAAATGGATGTACTGTACAGTATATACCAAACAACAATAAATGGATGTACTGTACAGTATATACCAAACAACAATAAATGGATGTACTGTACAGTATATACCAAACAAAAATAAATGGATGTACTGTACAGTACATCAAGAGCAAGGTTATGGTCTTCGAAAGGGGTGAAGTCACAGAGTGTGAGGTGAAGCTGAACGGTCAGGCTATGGAGATCGTCAACTCTTTTAAGTATCTGGGCAGTGTGTTGAGTAAAGATGGGACTATGGATGAAGAGGTGCGGGAGAGGGTACAACAGGGGAAGAGGGTTGTAGGAACGCTAAAAGCAGTAACAAGAAATAGGGTGGTCAGTATGGAAGTGAAGAAGTCCTTGCATGACAGTGTGGTAATCCCGACACTGACTTACGGAAGCGAAGCATGGACGTTGGTTGAGAGACTCAGACCAAGAGTGAGAGCAGTGGAAATGAATTACTTAAGGAGTGCGTGCGGAATTACATGGAGGGATAGACAGACTAATGAGGAAGTAAGAAGGAGGTGTGGTGTGGAGGTAGATGTGCTGGAAAGTGTGAAAAGGAACAACTTGAGATGGTTCGGCCATATGGAACGTATGGAAAGCGAGAGAATGACTAAGAGGGTGTACGAGAGCGAGGTGGAGGGACAGAGGGGGAGAGGTAGACCGAATATGAGGTGGAAGGATGGAGTGAGGAACTACATGAATGAAGGCGGTGCTGGTTGGGGGGAGGGGCGTCGACTGACTGGGGACAGAGGTGCATGGGGGCGGTTCGTTCGTGGCCACCCCTTCGGGGATCACGGCGTCAGGCAATAGATAGATAGATAGACTGTACAGTATATACCAAAACAACAAGCACTGCACCCTTAAACTCAGGGGAAGAAGGTAAATCGGACTGACATGGACATGGTCTGGTTACACCCTGGAATTATAAGGCATATTTCTGTTTTAGATCACACGTACTGGTGATTTACATACATTGACACACAGTACATACATACATACATACATACATACATACATACATACATAACATTTTAAGACTGAGTGCTCCACACATACGTGCAGTTTCAGTCTCTTGTCCTAATGGCGGCGTTCCAGGCAACCCTGTTAAGTTTTTGGATTTGAGATCGGCACGTATGGTCCGATCCCAGGTCCTCCTCGGTCCACCCCTTGGTGCAGCTCCCTTCATAATCACAGACCTGCATCTGTTCACCCAATTTTGTTCATCCATTCTCTCCAAATGTCCATACCATCCCAGTCTACTGTACGCATCACCTCGCTAATACTTTTCATACCTAAACGTCTCCTCAGCTCATCATTTATTATTCTATCCTACAGTTTGGCCCCACACATCCATCTCACCATTCTCATCTCATTACGTTCCATTCTGTTGACATCCTCTACTTTAACGGCCCATTTTTCTGAGGCATACGTCATTGCACTTCTAACACATGAGGCATACATGTCCTTTCCCTTCAGGGGGAGAGGCATTTTTTTCATGGTCAGAATTGGCAGCAGTTCTCTGAACACACATATCTACAATGATATACTCAAAGATACATGCTGCATACACCATCGTTTGATTCGTGCACACACACACACACACACACACACACACACACACACACACACACACACACACACCAAAAACAACAACAACAGCCACATTGAAACAGGTTAAGGTAGCCGACCCAACTGTTGGCTAAGTTAGGGGGGAGATGGGTGTATTAATTTGATAATTTACGTGTATTTTTATAATTTTTTATTTATTTTAGTTTCCTCCGTAGACCTCCATCAAGTTTCTAAAAACACCCGCCCAAGATCCTCCTTCAAGACAAATTTGTAAATTTTTCGGTAGAAAAATGTCCAGGCCGAAGGCCAATTCCTCTTAAAGTACAGGCTCACTATCGCTGGCCAGGAAACAATCGACACCTAAATGACTGGAAAAATCTTAATATTGACAAAGAAATAGGATGAAAGGTCTTAAAATTGCCTTAATAATGGTGCTAAGCATGAGGAAGAAGGGGGACCAGAATAACGACCCATCTCCCCTTAATGCCCGGTGTAAATAATGAATGTAATGCACCGGAACAATTAGACCGAGTTTAGGAGGAGGAGGCTGGAGGAGGAGGGAGGCTCAGGGAGCTGAGTGTGTGGATTAATTTATTCCTTTATTTCTTAGTTTTCTCGCTACACCTCCATCAAGCTTAGAAAAACACCCCCTAGACCCCCCCCCCCCTACAAGACAAATTTGTACCCCTAGACCCCCCCTTCAAGATCAATTTGTAAATTTTTCGGTAGAAAAATGTCCCGGCCAAAGGCCGGTGCCTCTTAAAATTTCCGGCTCGCTTTCGCTCGCCAGGAAAAAAATCGACACCTAAATGGCACAAAGGGTCCTAGTATTGACAAATAAATGGGGTGAAAGGTCATAAAATCCCCAAACTAATGGAACCAACGTCTTAAAATGTCAAAACTAGTGGGGCTAAACATTAGGGAGAAGGTGGCCTAGTAAATAATGAATGTAATGCACTGGAACAATTAGGGAGAAGGTGGCCTAGTAAATAATGAATGTAATGCACTGGAACAATTAGGGAGAAGGTGGCCTAGTAAATAATGAATGTAATGCACTGGAACAATTAGGGAGAAGGTGGCCTAGTAAATAATGAATGTAATGCACTGGAACAATTAGGGAGAAGGTGGCCTAGTAAATAATGAATGTAATGCACTGGAACAATTAGGGAGAAGGTAGCCTAGTAAATAATGAATGTAATGCACTGGAACAATTAGGGAGAAGGTGGCCTAGTAAATAATGAATGTAATTCACTGGAACAATTTGGGAGAAGGTAGCCTAGTAAATAATGAATGTAATGCACTGGAACAATAAGGGAGAAGGTGGCCTAGTAAATAATGAATGTAATGCACTGGAACAATTAGGGAGAAGGTGGCCTAGTAAATAATGAATGTAATGCACTGGAACAATTAGGGAGAAGGTGGCCTCGTAAATAATGAATGTAATGCACCGGAACAATTAGGGAGAAGGTGGCCTAGTAAATAATGAATGTAATGCACCGGAACAATTAGGGAGAAGGTGGCCTAGTAAATAATGAATGTAATGCACTGGAACAATTAGGGAGAAGGTGGCCTAGTAAATAATGAATGTAATGCACTGGAACAATTAGGGAGAAGGTGGCCTAGTAAATAATGAATGTAATGCACCGGAACAATTAGGGAGAAGGTGGCCTAGTAAATAATGAATGTAATGCACTGGAACAATTAGGGAGAAGGTGGCCTAGTAAATAATGAATGTAATGCACCGGAACAATTAGGGAGAAGGTGGCCTAGTAAATAATGAATGTAATGCACCGGAACAATTAGGGAGAAGGTGGCCTAGTAAATAATGAATGTAATGCACTGGAACAATTAGGGAGAAGGTAGCCTAGTAAATAATGAATGTAATGCACTGGAACAATTAGGGAGAAGGTGGCCTAGTAAATAATGAATGTAATGCACCGGAACAATTAGGGAGAAGGTGGCCTAGTAAATAATGAATGTAATGCACCGGAACAATTAGGGAGAAGGTGGCCTAGTAAATAATGAATGTAATGCACTGGAACAATTAGGGAGAAGGTGGCCTAGTAAATAATGAATGTAATGCACTGGAACAATTAGGGAGAAGGTGGCCTAGTAAATAATGAATGTAATGCACTGGAACAATTAGGGAGAAGGTGGCCTAGTAAATAATGAATGTAATGCACCGGAACAATTAGGGAGAAGGTGGCCTAGTAAATAATGAATGTAATGCACCGGAACAATCAGGAAGAAGGTGGCCTAGTAAATAATGAATGTAATGCACCGGAACAATTAGGGAGAAAGTGGCCTAGTAAATAATGAATGTAATGCACTGGAACAATTAGGGAGATGGTGGCCTAGTAAATAATGAATGTAATACACCGGAACAATTAGGGAGAAGGTGGCCTAGTAAATAATGAATGTAATGCACTAGAACAATTAGGGAGAAGGTGGCCTAGTATGAATGTAATACACCGGAACAATTAGGGAGAAGGTGTTCTAGTAAATAATGAATGTAATGCACTGGAACAATTAGGGAGAAGGTGGCCTAGTAAATAATGAATGTAATGCACTGGAACAATTAGGGAGTAGGTGGCCTAGTAAATAATGAATGTAATGCACTGGAACAATTAGGGAGAAGGTGGCCTAGTAAATAATGAATGTAATGCACTGGAACAATTAGGGAGAAGGTGGCCAAGTAAATAATGAATGTAATGCACTGGAACAATTAGGGAGAAGGTGGCCTAGTAAATAATGAATGTAATGCACTGGAACAATTAGGGAGAAGGTGGCCTAGTAAATAATGAATGTAATGCACTGGAACAATTAGGGAGAAGGTGGCCTAGTAAATAATGAATGTAATACACCGGAACAATTAGGGAGAAGGTGGCCTAGTAAATAATTAATGTAATGCACTGGAACAATTAGGGAGAAGGTGGCCTAGTAAATAATGAATGTAATGCACTGGAACAATTAGGGAGAAGGTGGCCTAGTAAATAATGAATGTAATGCACTGGAACAATTAGGGAGAAGGTGGCCTAGTAAATAATGAATGTAATACACCGGAACAATTAGGGAGAAGGTGGCCTAGTAAATAATGAATGTAATGCACTGGAACAATTAGGGAGAAGGTGGCCTAGTAAATAATGAATGTAATGCACTGGAACAATTAGGGAGAAGGTGGCCTAGTAAATAATGAATGTAATGCACTGGAACAATTAGGGAGAAGGTGGCCTAGTAAATAATGAATGTAATACACCGGAACAATTAGGGAGAAGGTGGCCTAGTAAATAATGAATGTAATGCACTGGAACAATTAGGGAGAAGGTGGCCTAGTAAATAATGAATGTAATGCACTGGAACAATTAGGGAGAAGGTGGCCTAGTAAATAATGAATGTAATGCACTGGAACAATTAGGGAGAAGGTGGCCTAGTAAATAATGAATGTAATACACCGGAACAATTAGGGAGAAGGTGGCCTAGTAAATAATGAATGTAATGCACTGGAACAATTAGGGAGAAGGTGGCCTATTAAATAATGAATGTAATACACTGGAACAATTAGGCCGAGTTTAGGAGGGAGCTGAGTGTTCAAATCTGGCCCAGCGACGTATTATCATATTTATTCTTGCTATATCTAGACGATTTTATGCAGTTTAGGAAGGATCTGTGGTAGTAAAACAGGTTTAGTGAGATACCGGAAGTTGGAAGCCTGTTAATTACTGATTAAAATCGTCTATTAGTAATCCTAATATAATTAAAGACTTTACCACCAGACCACAGCAACTGAGAGTGTTGGAGTCTGGCTGGGAGATACTGTACAGTTTACCACGTGATCCAGAGCTTACTGGGAAAATCGGTTCAACGAATATAATATCTCCTCTTTGTTCGGTAATTGACCACTTGCGAGTTTCGTTCTATAAGGAAGTTGGAGCTGTAGACATCGATAGTAAACAGAAATGCAACAATAATGTAGGTTTTCTGATGGCTAAAGAGTATGTTGAATTGGATTTTATGTATCTATAAATGCACTACAACTGTATTTTAGCTGGTAATTCTGTTAAATATCGATGTCTAAAAGTCCAACTTCCTTATAGAACGAAACTCGCAAGTGGTCAATTGGGTAGATAGATGTCCATTAATAAATACAATTGCATACTGTTTACAGAGATCACCGAATGTTATGTGTATGTGTGGGTATGTATGTGGAGGTGACTGTTTATGTGTATGAGCTAAATCATGTGCGCGAGCGCGCTTGACAATTGAATGTAAGTCACCACCAACCAACTGCCTCACTATATAGTGACGGTCAGTGGCAGAGCATAATGGCATTCCGTGTGTGTGTGTGTGTGTGTGTGTGTGTGTGTGTGTGTGTGTGTGTGTGTGTGTGTGACAGTTACGTGTAAGTCATTTCTTTTCTGTGACCAACTGCCTCAGAATATGGACAATGGTAGAGCAATGGAGTAGCCTATGCTTCTAATGACCTTCCCTTTGTGTGTGTGTGTGTGTGGCAGAAGCTGAGGCGGACACTACAAAGACTCTCATCATGTCTTTCTGTCCCTCACTCTCTCTCTCTCACTCACACACACACACACACACACACACACACACACACACACACACACACACACACTCTCCTTATGTGACTTCCTCTCTCTCGCCTGCTCTCATAGTTTCCTGTCAGCCCCTCTTGCCTCTCCTTCCTCTTCCCTTTCCTGTCTCTCTCTCTCACACACACACACTCTCCTTATGTGACTTCCTCTCTCTCTCGCCTCCTCTCATAGTTTCCTGTCAGCCCCTCTTGCCTCTCCTTCCTTTTCCCTTTCCTGTATCTCTCTCTCTCACACACACACACACACACTCTCCTTATGTGACTTCCTCTCTCTCTCACCTCCTCTCATAGTTTCCTGTCAGCCCCTCTTGCCTCTCCTTCCTCTTCCCTTTCCTGTCTATCACACACACACACACACACACACACACACATTCCTTATGTGACTTCCTCTCTCTCTCGCCTCCTCTCATAGTTTCCTGTCAGCCCCTCTTGCCTCTCCTTCCTCTTCCCTTTCCTGTCTCTCTCTCTCTCACACACACACTTGTGGTTCCTGTGGTTGTAGTTGAGGGCTGTCAGTTAGCGCCCCGTGGTCCACGCTGTTGCGGCGCCGCCACTGTACATCCCATCTACCCTCCTCTGTGCCAGCTGGTCAAGAATGCTGTTGCTGGCAGCACGGAGGTAGTAGTGGGGTAGGATTGGTTGGTCTGTCAGTGATGACAGGAAATCATCCAAGTCCTTTTTGAATTTTTCAATGGTTGGGTAGTTTTGGTTTCTTATTTCTTTTGGCAGTGCATTGTAGAGCTTCGGACCCCGTGTAGCGAAGGCATTTTCTTTAAATGTCTTAACTCTTGTCAGTGCTCTTGAGTTAATTGACCTGATAATACACATACGGCCCAGTCGTTGGTTTTCTTTTATCTCTATCAACTCCTTTTCTTCCTCTCCCAGCAGGTTTGGGGCTAAGTTGTTGAGAATTTTCCAGGTATAAAGGATCAAGTATCTTTCTCGGCGTCGTTCTAGAGAGTACAAGTTTAGAGACTTAAGTCTTTGCCAGTAGTCTTCTTCCTTCACAGACACTATTTTACTAGTGAAGGAGCGCTGGATGCCTTCCAATGCTTGTTTCTCTTGTGACTTCCAGGGATTCCATAACCGGCAACAATATTCCAAGAGTGGTATTACCAAGGCCTTATACAGGGTTAACATAGGTTCTCTTTCACGAGTTCTGAAAGTACGCAATACCCAGCCAACCTGGGCTCGTGTCTTTTGTACTACTGTTAGGATATGGGTAATAATAATAATAATAATAATAGTTCTTAAAGCTAGCGCATGCTAAGCTAGCTAAGGATAGCTCAATAAGGCCGATTAGGCGTATTTCCATTGGGGTCCTGTACTACTACCCCATCCCTTTGCTCATGAGGGATGGTAACGACTCAGTGCTTGTGAAAAATCTTTAATGCGCCGAGCGTGGGCGCGAACCCGGGCCTTCTGGGTGGAAGTCCGAGACGCTAGTCACTACACCAAGCGAGTGAAGGTGGCATCATCACTGATTGTTACCCCTAGGTCTAGCACTTTGTTGTTGCACTTTATTCTTTCGCCATCATGTGCCGAATAGTGGACTTCTTCTATTTTGTTTGTACCATGTCTAACCAGTTAAAATTTGTTAATATTGAAAGACATATTATTTGTTTTGGCCCATGTATATAGCTTGGTAAGGTCAGATTTTAATTTGTCCACATCTTCCATTGATTTAGTTTCTTTCATTACTCTGGTATCATCGGCAAAAGATGAGACTTTTGAGTAGAGTGTACCTTGGCCAATGTCGGATATGAGTATGAGGAACAGCAGTGGCCCCAGTACAGAACCTTGAGGGACACCACTGTAGACATTTGAGTCATGAGAAATGACACCACCCACATCAACACATTGCTTTCTCTCATTCAGGAAGTTATGGATCCATACTCCAAGGCGACCTACTATTCCTAGATTGTGGACTTTATGTAATAGGATTCCGTGGTCCACCTTGTCGAAGGCCTTACTGAAGTCCAAGTAGATTACATCGATGTTGCTGCCATTCTCTAGTGTACTAACAATGTTTTCATGATGGGTAAGGAGCTGGGACAAGCATGATCTACCTTGTCGAAATCCGTGTTGGCTATCATTCATTTTATTGTTTTGTTCAAGGTAGTTTGTAATATTCTTGACAATAATTTTCTCAAAAAGTTTTAATGATATGGGATGTGAGGGCAATAGGTCGGTAGTTTTCTTCTTTGCCTCTTGACCCTCCTTTGAATACGGGAGTTACCTTAGCTCTCTTCAGTAATCCAGGAACAATCCCGGAATCCAGTGAAGATCTGTATAGGATTTTGAGAGGTACACACAACTTTTCTGCACATTTCTTCAATAGTATGGCCGGAAAACCATCAGGGCCAGCTGCAGCATTGGTGGAAATTTCTTTAACTGCTTCTATTATATCATTCTCAGTAAAAACTATATCTTCTATTGATGGGTCCTTGATCTTGTTGGAGAAAAAGTTGTTGGGTTCTGTGATGATCTTATCTTTAAAAGGGGTACTGAAAACACTCTCGTACTGTTTACAAAGAGCTTCACAAACTTCTGTTGGGTCTTCAATAATTTTACCGTGCTCACTTGTTAAAGGGCCAACAGCGGCCTTAATTGTTGATCGGTTACTTGCATATTTGAAGAAGTATTTAGGGTTTGACTTGATTGCAGATACTGCCTGTTCTTCTCTCAGCTTCATTTCTTTTTCAATAGAGGTTTTCAACTGCTCTTCTAGCGTCAAGATTTTCCGCTGCATCAAAGTACGGTTGTGGTCGTTGGTAGAATGGGCAATTTTTACTCGTAGTCTTCTTCGTTTTCTCATTATTATCCTTCGATCACAGGGAATTTTCTTAGTGGTTGAGGGTTGTTTTTTAATAGGGGTGTATTTTTCACAAATCGCTAAGCAATGTTTCAGCAGTAAGTCATATTGGTTATTGGGGTCTGTATCTGTCAACAATGTCTCCCAACATAATTCACCCAATTCTCTATCAATATTCTCCCAGCATGTATTAGTACTGAAAAAATTTAGTTCATTTAAACTTAGGTTTCTTTGGGGTGGTATCATTGCTTTTTTGTGTTCTAAAGATTTTATGTTGGTAGTCATTACAATTATATTGTGGTCTGATATAGCAGTTGGGTCTACAGTGTACTCATGGACAAGCTCTTCGTTATTAGTGAAGAATAGGTCTAGGATATTTTTGCCACGTGTAGGGACTCGGATATGCTGGTTCATGCAGTAGTTCTCTGCTAGGTCAAGGAGGGCAGCTGCTTGTAATTGTGCATCTGTAGATCCTCCTTGTACCACCTCAGTTTCCCAGTCAATTATTGGTAAGTTGAAATCACCCGTTAGGATGATATTTGGTAAGGGAGCTGACATCTCATTTATTTTGTCTTTAATCAGTGTCAGGATTAGGATAAAATTGTTCTGGGTACAGTCAGGAGAGCGATAGATGACAATAAACATCAGATTTATGTGTTCAATGTTGAGCATTTGTACCTCAGAAACTGAGTTTGAGAATGAAAGTATCACTTTGGTGTACGGGGAGATTGTGTCTTTGAGATAGGTGATAATTCCTCCTTTCTTTCTTCTATTTGCTCTATCAGTTCTGAACGATGTATAGTTGTTTATTTTAACCTCGGCATCTTTAATATTTTCAGAGAGATGTGATTCGGTAAGTGCAACAATAAGGGCTTCCTCTTCAGATGCTAATTCAGAAATTATTTCAAGCTTTGCTTTGAACTTGCGTGGGATTAGCCCCTCAATGTTGCATGAAATTATTTTGTTTAATATGGAAACATATGATCTGGTGAGAGGACTCCTTGAGGATGGCCTATCGGCACACGGGATGGATGCTAATTGATGCTTTGGTCTTGTTGCCATGCTTTTATCTTGAGGATATGGTTCATTTGCATTTGAAGAATTTGCACTTCTTGTTTTATAAGAAAATTTTCTATTCCATCACTTGGTCTTGGTTGGTTCTGTACAGGGGGAGCTGCAATAAATGGATGTATAGGCTCAGGAATAACTGGTGGAGTAGCAGTGGGTGTAGTTACTGTAGAAGTAGGTGGGATAGTAGTTGGTCCTGGCCCAACATAAACTGTGGGTCCTGGTCCAGCAGATGGTCTTGGCTCAACCACTGGACCAGGTGGTGGTAAAGTTCTGGGTCCTGGATTGTAAACATTAGTAGGTGGTACCTGGTGAGCAGTCGTTGGTGGTAGTCTGGAGTTCAGAGGTCGACGATAAGTGTCTTTAAGGTGAAGTTTCCTACATCTTTGGTACACACACACACACTCACACACTCCTTATGTGACTTCCTCTCTCTCTCGCTTCCTCTCATAGTTTCCTGTCAGCCCCTCTTGCCTCTCCTTCCTCTTCCCTTTCCTGTCTCTCTCTCTCTCACACACACTCACACACACACACTCCTTATGTGACTTCCTCTCTCTCTCTCGCCTCCTCCAATAGTTTCCTGTCAGCCCCTCTTGCCTCTCCTTCCTCTTCCCTTTCCTGTCTCTCTCTCTCTCTCTCTCTCTCTCTCTCTCACACACACACACACACACTCTCCTTATGTGACTTCCTCTCTCTCTCTCGCCTCCTCCAATAGTTTCCTGTCAGCCCCTCTTGCCTCTCCTTCCTCTTCCCTTTCCTGTCTCTCTCTCTCTCACACACTCACACACACACGGGAATTTACGGGAATTAACGAGCATGCTCACTCCCGCAAATACAACTAGTGTAAGTACACACACACACTCTCCTTATGTGACTTCCTCTCTCTCTCGCCTCCTCCAATAGTTTCCTGTCAGCCCGTCTTGCCTCTCCTTCCTCTTCCCTTTCCTGTCTCTCTCTCTCTCTCTCTCTCTCTCTCTCTCTCTCTCTCTCACACACACAAACACACACACACTCTCCTTATGTGACTTCCTCTCTCTCTCGCCTCCTCCAATAGTTTCCTGTCATCCCCTCTTGCCTCTCCTTCCTCTTCCCTTTCCTGTCTCTCTCTCTCTCTCACACACACACACACACACTCTCCTTACGTGACTTCCTCTCTCTCTCGCCTCCTCCAATAGTTCCCTGTCATCCCCTCTTGCCTCTCCTTCCTCTTCCCTTTCCTGTCTCTCTCTTTCTCTCTCTCTCTCTCTCTCTCTCTCTCTCTCTCTCTCTCTCTCTCTCTCACACACACACTCTCCTTATGTGACTTCCTCTCTTTCTCGCCTGCTCTCATAGTTTCCTGTCAGCCCCTCTTGCCTCTCCTTCCTCTTCTCTTTCCTGTCTCTCTCTCTCTCTCTCTCACACACACACACGCACACACACACACTCTCCTTATGTGACTTCCTCTCTCTCTCACCTCCTCTCATAGTTTCCTGTCAGCCCCTCTTGCCTCTCCTTCCTCTTCTCTTTCCTGTCTCTCTCTCTCTCTCTCTCTCTCTCACACACACACACACACACACACACACACACACACACACACACACACACTCTCCTTATGTGACTTCCTCTCTCTCTCACCTCCTCTCATAGTTTCCTGTCAGCCCCTCTTGCCTCTCCTTCCTCTTCCCTTTCCTGTCTCTCTCTCTCTCTCTCTCTCACTCACACACACACACACACACTCTCCTGTGACTTCCTCTCTCTTTCGCCTCCTCCAATAGTTTCCTGTCAGCCCCTCTTGCCTCTCCTTCCTTTTCCCTTTCCTGTCTCTTTCTCTCTCACACACACACTCTCTCCTTATGTGACTTCCTCTCTCTCTCTCTCGCCTCCTCTCATAGTTTCCTGTCAGCCCCTCTTGCCTCTCCTTCCTCTTCCCTTTCCTGTCTCTCTCTCTCTCACACACACTCACACACCTGTAGGTCCTGTAGGTAGTAGTTGCAGGCAGTGTTGTCCGCCCGTGGTCACGCTGATGCGCCACCACTAGTACATTCCATCTGCCCGTCTCTGCGCCAGCTGGTCCATGATGCTGTTGCTAGCGGCGCGGAGGTGGTAGTGGGGCAGTTTGGGTTGATCAGGTAGTGTCCAGAGAAATTTGTCCAGTTGATTTTTAAATTTCTCGAGACTTGGTTCAGTTGAGTCACGCAGATATCTGGGTAGGGCATTAAAGAGAAGAGGTCCTCGTGTCGCAAAGGCGTTCTCCTTGAGCGTCTTAACTCTGGTGGCTGCTCTGGGGTGTACCCGCTGTATGTGGCAGAGACGGCCCAGTCGTTGATGGATGTGAAAACCTATATTAAGGTTGTTGGTTGTGATGCCAATCAATATTTTGTAGACATATAAGATGGTATATCTGTCCCTGCGTCTTTCTAATGAGAAAAGCTTGAGAGTTTCCAACCTCCCCCAGTAGTCTAGGTGTTGGACGGCAGAGATTTTATTGGTGAATGAGCGTTGAACTGCTTCGAGTAATTGCTTCTCTCCCACCTTCCATGGGCTCCATAGCTGACAGCAATATTCCAACAGTGGAATGACCAGTGACTTGTAGAGCGTCAGCATGGGGATCATGTCACGTGTTCGGAAGGTTCGTAGGATCCATCCAGCTTGGTTACGAGCATTCTTTGCCACATTGGTTATATGCATTCCAAATGTACCATCTCGACTGAGTGTAATACCAAGATCTTTTACATAATCATTAGTATCAATGCAAGAACCGTCATCTGCTGTGTATGTGTGGATATTCATATTTCGGTCTGCACTGTAGTTCATGTGTTCAAATTTGTCATTATTAAAGGACATGTTGTTTTGCTCTGCCCATGAGTAAATTGTAGTGAGATCTGCCTGAAGTAAATCAGCATCTGTTGTAGAAGACACTTCCTTTAATACACGAGTGTCGTCAGCAAAGGAGGCGACAGACGAATGCATGACATGTTTATTTATGTCTGATATGTGCAGCAAGAAAAGTATAGGTCCAAGAACTGACCCTTGTGGCACCCCACTAGTGACGATGGATGGCTTGGACACTGCACCACCAACCGCGACAGCTTGTTCCCTGTCAGTGAGGAAACAGTGCAGCCACACCCCAAGTTTTCCTGAGATTCCTGAGTCTCGTATCTTGTGGAGGAGTATGCCGTGGTCTACCTTGTCAAATGCTTTTGCAAAATCAAGGTAGACCACGTCGATAGCATTTTTATTTTCTAGCCCCTCTATAATTTTTTCATGGTGAGCTAACAGTTGCGAGAGGCACGAGTGGCGCTTCCGAAACCCATGCTGGTCCTTGTTTATTATGTTGTTTTCTTCAAGGTATATGGACATATTTTTAACTATTAGCTTTTCGAGGATTTTGATGACATGCGAAGTTAAAGCAATAGGTCTATAATTTTTTGCTTCACCCCTCGAACCCCCTTTGTGGACTGGTGTAATTTTAGCACATTTTAATTGTTGTGGTATAATTCCAGAGTCGAGAGAGTTTCTATAAAAAATCTGTAGAGGAGCACTAAGGTCTGCTGCGCAATTCTTGAGAAGTGCGGCCGGGAATTGATCCGGGCCTGCTGCTGCATTGATACCAATTTCCTTTATAGCATTTACTATATCATTTGTGGTAAATTTAATGTCAGTTAGATTTGGCATGGATACTTTGTGGAAGAAGTCGGTCGGTGAGTCAATTATTTTATCACCTCGAGGGTGGCTAAAGACGCCCTCGTACTGTAGCCGTAGTATATCGACAATCGCCTCAGGTTCGTTCTTGGTTTGGCCGTTCGCATCTGTCAGTGGACCAACACCCACCCTTACATTTGATTTGTTTGCAGCATACTTATAAAAGTATTTTGGGTTAGTTTTAATGCAGGACACGGCTTGGAATTCTTTTCTGCGATTTTCTATTTCTACTGAAGTCTTGAGTTTTTCTTCAATGGAGGTAACGTTGGCTTCAATTTGTTGTTTATTTAGTATGCTCGTACTACGCTTCAGCTTCTTGCGTAGGTTCGTTCGCTTGCGCATCAGTATCCTACGATCACGTGGTATATTTTTCTGTGGTGACGATTTTCTAAGGGGTACATATTTTTCAGAAATTTTGAGGCATATTTCCAGTAATTTGTTATATTGGGCCTCGGGACCAGATTCCTTAAACTGTATGGCCCAATCCAGTTCACTAAGTTCTCTTTTAAGGTCTTCCCAGCATATAGATTCACTGAGAAAGTTGAGTTGATTGAAGTTCACAGCCATGGGCTCTGCAGGGCTGGGAGTTCTATGCTGTGTGTTGGTAACTATGTTTGTCGCCATTGTAATAATATTGTGGTCCGACAGGTTGGTTTTGTCTACTGTGAGGTTGTGGATCAGCTCATCATTGTTGGTCATTACAATATCCAGTATATTATTACCTCTTGTGGCCATATTGACGAGTTGATTGAGATAAAACTCTCTTGAAAAACGTATAAGTGCTTCTGCTTGAGCTCGCATGTCCGCTGCTCCTCCATAGACACTTTCTGAATCCCAGTTAATTAGCGGGAAATTCAAGTCTCCAGTGAGCACAATGGTTGGCATGGGTGGTGGTAGATTATCTAAAATATCTTTAATTTTTGTTAGTTGGTCCATAAACTTATTAGTTGGACATGCTGGGGGTCTATATATAGTGATGTAGATCATATTAATGTCTGTAATGTTTAGTACCTGGACCTCTGTATAGGAATTAGATTCTGATAATAGAACGTTAGTGAGAGCTGCAAGGTGATTTTTAACGTAAGTGATAATACCCCCTTTTTTCCTATGACCAGATCTATCAGTTCTGAAGGAGGTGTAATTTTCTATATCTATTTCAGCTTCTCTTATACTTTGAGTAAGATGCGATTCTGTTAGGGAGAGTATGAGTGCATTATCTACTTGTGCTATTTCTGCAAGCAGCTTTACTTTGCCTTTGAATTTGTAAGGTAATAGGCCTGCTATATTGAGTGAAATTATTGTGTGTAGGATGCTGCTGTTTACCTCTTTCCTTGTTACTGTAGTTCCTGTGATGGAGGGATGCACCACTGAGTCGGATGGATTTTCAGTGCCTGCATTATTTGTTGTTGCACTTTTTGCATTTGCTGCATCTGTTGCACTAAAAAATGTACCGTGGTATCATTTTGGGGAGATTGATTTACCCACGTATCTTGTGTTCGTTGAGGTCTATTTAACCACGCACTCTGTGTTTGGGGATTTGGTGCAGGAATGGCTGAACGAGAAGGTGGTGGTGGTGGTGGGTAGGTGGTTGTTTGTTGCTGTTCTCTACACTAGTCAGATGGATATCGACGAGTGCCCTTCAAATGAAGTCTTTTGCACTCCAAGTTTAAACACTCCCTCCTCCTTTCTGAACCATTACATATAGGTGGGTGTAGGTATTTGCACTTATCACCATGTTTACATCCCTTTACGGGATCACGACCGTTTATCTTGTACCTGTTACATAGGCTTGGGTGAGCAAAAGGGCAGTCACGTCCTTTTCGGCCAAATTTACACTGATTATTTTTGTAGTAGTAGCAGAATTTATTTTTCCTTTCATCATTTTGAAGATTTCTATTATTTGTTTTATTTGTTTTATTTGTTATGGTTGGTGTGCCACTTTGTTCTCCGGAAAAAGGTTCATCACACTTACCACCGTTTTCAGTGGTGTTTTCCTTGTCGTTGTTTGGCTGTTTAGCCTCACTTTCCTTTTCCTTGTCCCTGTCTAGTAGGGTATAGACGAGCGCAAACTGCCGGTCGCCTTGTTCACCCAGCTGTTGTCTAACACATCCCTCGCAGGTGTACTGACTCCTTGTGTTCAGAAAATTCACGATGGCATAGACAGGGAGGTGTGTGCAATTGGCATGTATATATTGTTTACACGTTCGGCATTTCAAACACTCTAACAAGCACTGGCTGTTACATGATAAACAGTTTGTGTCTGCAGGAGGCAAGTTACTTTCGGGTATAGTACTCATGTTGCACTGTATATTTTCCGGTTTCACTAATTTACCTGCACATGCCTAGACTAATTAAGGAACAAATGCAAGTCACTGGTAATTATAAACCAGCGATGAGGGTACCGGTAGTGGTAGTTAGGCTGGTAACCGGCAGGTGGTGCTGGCTGTCAAGGCAGACGGCAGGATATGGTATCAGGTTTTCACTAATATTTCAATAATCACTGGCCTATATTCGTTCCAGACAGCTTCACAACCGCCACGGTGTTTCGATGTTTATCTAGGTAAAGTCAGAGTACCGCAACTTCACTACTTTCGAAGATATTGATGAAAACAGAGGAGCGCGGGAGTCACTGTTCACACCGGGCACCGCCAAAACAGAGGAGCGCGGGAGTCACTGTTCACACCGGGCACCGCCAAAACAGAGGAGCGCGGGAGTCACTGTTCACACCGGGCACCGCCAAAACAGAGGAGCGCGGGAGTCACTGTTCACACCGGGCACCGCCAACACATAAAACCTTTTGATTCTCTTATATTCTATTTTTAATCTTTTTAGGTGGAATATTAGTATTATTTATTTATGTAGCGTCTTTAGCTTCAAATGAACAATTTACTATTGATATCAACTTTTTTATTATGTCTTTTATTATTATAATGTTTGTTTTATTTTTTTTAATTATCTATGATCCTATTATTTTATCAAACAAAATACTAATAATATCATCCTCTTTAATAAACGAATATAAATTTAGATCAAACTCATTATTTAATAGCCCAATTTACAACACACCTTCAGCATTTTTTACTTTTTTTATTATTAGTTACTTACTTCTTGCTTTATTAGTTGTAGTAAAAATTATAAAATCTTCTTCGGCCCCACTTCGTCTTATAACCTATGAAAATACCAATACGTAAAACTCACCCACTTATTAAAATTATTAATGGAGCATTAGTTGATATGCCACTACCTAGTAATATTTCAACATTTTGAAACTTCGGGTCTCTACTTGGCCTCTGTCTAGTCATTCAAATTATAACAGGTTTGTTTTTATCTATACACTATACAGCACATGTAGATCTAGCTTTTTCTTCTGTTGCTCATATTCATCGAGATGTAAACTATGGATGATTAATACGGTCGCTCCATGCTAATGGAGGTTCCTTTTTTTTCGTATGTTTATATCTTCACATTGGACGTGGTATTTACTATGGATCTTATATAAATATCCCAGCGTGACTTGTTGGAGTTATTATTTTATTTTTAGTTATAGCTACAGCATTTTTAGGTTATGTATTACCATGAGGACAAATATCTTTCTGAGGAGCTACGGTTATTACTAATTTATTTTCAGCAATCCCATATGTAGGAACTTATTTAGTAAATTGAATCTGAGGTGGATTTGCAGTTGAAAACGCAACTTTAATACGATTTTATTCTTTACACTTTTTATTTCCATTTGTAGTAATAGCTTTATCTATATTAATATCCTTTTTAAAAATTAATTTACAAATTAATAATATTATATAAATAATAAAAGGAAAACATTATAAATGTTAATGTTTATTATTATGTTAGTTAATTACTTGTTACTTATTATCTGTGTTTTAGTTGGTGTAGCTTTTGTTACTTTATTAGAACGAAAAATTCTAGGTTATATTCAAATTCGTAAAGGTCCTAATAAGGTAGGCTTTATAGGTCTTCTTCAGCCTTTTTCTGACGCAGTAAAATTATTTTTAAAAGAACAAACCGTACCTAGAATATCTAATTTTTTGCCATATTACCTATCTCCTGTTTTTAGTTTATTTATCTCCTTGTTAGTTTGAATAGTAGTTCCGTATGAGAGAGGTATACTAAGGTTTAATATGGGTGTTTTATTTTTTTTGTGTTGTTTGAGGTTAGGGGTGTATTCTACATTAAGAGCAGGGTGATCTTCAAATTGTAAATATTCTATATTAGGAAGATTGCGTGCGGCGGCTCAGACAATTTCTTAAATTTTATTGTTAGATTAATTTGTTTGCGCCAGGTAGATATAAAATCTTTAATTGCCTATTCTTCTGTTGCTCATATAGGGTTAGTTTTGAGAGGATTGGTTATATTTGGTTGGTGAGGAATAAATGGAGCTGTAGTAGTTATAGTTGGTCATGGTTTATGTTCTTCTGGTATATTTTGTTTAGCTAATATAGTTTATGAGCGTATAGGAAGACGTAGGCTTTTAATTAACAAAGGATTAATAAATTTTATACCTAGAATAGCTTTTAAGATCACACACACACACACACTCTCTCTCTCTCTCCTTCTGCCTCCCATCACCAGCTCTCTTATATCTCATTATTACTCTTACTCTCTCACACACACACACACACACACACACACACGCTCTCTCTCTCTCTCTCTCCTTCTGCCTCCCATCACCAGCTCTCTTATATCTCATTATTACTCTTACTCTCTCACACACACACACACACACACACACACACACACACACACACACACACACGCTCTCTCTCTCTCTCTCTCCTTCTGCCTCCCATCACCAGCTCTCTTATATCTCATTATTACTCTTACTCTCTCACACACACACACACACACACACACACACACACACACTCTCTCTCTCTCCTTTAATCCCTCCCAGCTAAGGACTCTGATGAAGGCAATTGTTATCAAGGGCTTGGACTTAGGGTAGACTAGACAGACCCTATAGTAACAGAGGTCGGCCAACTTCCGCCATTTTGGTACCCACTGGTGTCATTAGCATCTCTTGACATTCATATATACCAATACCTTTAACCCCTTCTGTACCGGCGAGGTCTTTTTCATTTGATTTCAGCTACATTTAGACGATTTTGTGAAGCTTAGGAAAGATAAATGGTAGCTAAAAGGATTAACTGAGATAGTCTGTAGCCTTTGAACGGGTAGACGTCCTTCCTAAGCTGGATAAAATCGTCTAATCATTGCCAATCTATAAAAAAAGGATGGCACCGGTCCTGAATGGGTCAAATTAACACTTATCTGTTCCGTGGTCTTGGATGTTATTTTGATATTTTGTTAGACTATTATTTAGGATTTAACTTGCTTTTGATATTGTTCGAGCAATGTAGTTTAAATTGTTCCCTAGGCTAACAAAAACGCCTTCCTAGTCTTATTTCGAAAAAAAAAAATAAAAAAATAAATACACACACACACACACACACAAACACACACACCGACCACCTTCAAGCTAAAGTTGTACATTTGTCGATAAAAATGTCTTGACTCTCACTCTCACTTACTCTTTCACTCTCAATCTCACTCAAACAATCTCACACTCACACTCTTTCTCACTCTTTCCGGCTCGTGGGAGACTCGATGATACGTGGTCAGCTCACAGAGTTCAGCGCCAGAGCACCTAAGACCAGGAAGCGTTTTTGTATCCCTGGTGGTGGTGTGGACGACGTAGTTGCTGCAGTTGACGAAGTATCTAAGCTGGCCCCTGTTAATACAATGTACGTCATCCACGTTGGATCCAACGATGTACAGCGAACCCGGTCGGAAGATTTGCTTTTAAAGTACCAGCAGCTGATCAAGTCGTTTAAGGAGAAGTCATCAAGGATCATCGTCTCAGGAATCGTCCCCCGGCTTGGTGTAGAGAGCCGATTTTACAACATAGCCACCAGCACAAATCGTTGTCTAACAAACCTCTGCAGGAAGGAAAACGTGGGATTCGTCGACACCTGAGACAATTTCTACTACGATGACTATTTGTTTTCGGACGATGGAGTTCATCTGAACCAGGTGGGAGCAGCGCGTTTTGGGCGTCTTCTCAACGATGCGGTGAAGGATTTTCGGAGAAGAAATCGACTCAGCACAGGACAACCAGGAAGGAGGACCGAAGACAGCGAGGGCGGCAACCTGCGAAGGAATTAAATGCTAATCTGTCAAGAACCGCGAATTTGGATAAAGCTCCACCAACATGACCCAAATTCAAAACCGCCAGGAATAACGACCGAGGACCGATGACAGCCATGAATGTAAATGTAGATCCGACCAGAACCAAACATTTGATTAAAGAACGTTCTGTGAGTTCTAAAACCGCAACTTTAAAGGTTTTCTATGCAAACGCTCGTAGCATACGCAATAAATTTTCAGATTTAGAGGAACTAGTGTTTACTGAAAATTATGATGTGATTGGTATAACAGAATCTTGGCTCAATACAGAAGATAGAGACTTTTTAGCAGAGTATTCACTTCCCGGTTATGTAATGTTTGAGAAAAGCCGAATAAATAAAAATGGAGGTGGCGTTTTATTTTATATCAAAGAAAGTCTTAACACGACCCTCTTGTCAAAACCTCAAATTGTGAACTTCGACACATCTTTTGTGCTAATAAAGAATAATAAAGGTACCAAAATAATACTTGCATTAATATACAGACTTCCAGCTCAATCAGTGCAAACTGACCGAGAAATTTATGAACAAATTGCAGATGTAAGTAACTCACACGATACCGTATTTTTTGGCGACTTTAATTTACCTGTGACCAAGTGGGGCGATACTCTTACTTCACACTCCGGACATGACTTGTATACGAACTTGCAAGAGAGTTCACTTTATCAATTTGTTCGAACACCGACCCGTGGTAATAACGTTCTTGACATTGTACTTGCAACAAAAGAAGAATTAATAGAGAATTTGAATGTTGGTGATGAATTCAGTAACAGCGACCATCGTACGATAACTTTCACTTTAAACTTTACTAGTAACGAACCAAATAGTAGCATCGAAAAAGTCCCTAATTTCAAGAAAGCAAACTTTCATAAACTTAGAACAATGTTTAAGGAAACTGACTGGAGCTTTTTAATTAACAATAACGACATAAATACATCTTGGAAGTTATTCGAAACCACTTTCCTAAAAGCAGTGCAAGACTGCATACCATCGAAAATACGGCGTCCAGGCCATAATAATAAGCCCAAATGGTGGAATAAAGATATTTCAAATTGCCTGCTTGCTAAAAAATTTGCTAATGATAGATTAAAATCCTCACAAAATGACTAAGAACGGGTGAAATTTGTAGAGCTACGACGCAAAGCCAAAAAGTTAATTAAGCAAAGTAAAAAGACCCTAGAGTTACATATTGCGAATCAAAGTCAAACAAACCCGAAAGAATTCTATAGTTATATCAGAAAGAAAAAAGTAGTTACTTCAACTGTTGGACCGTTAGTCGATGAAAATGGAGAATACACCAAAGACGAAGTACAAATGAGTAATGCCCTCAATACCTTCTTTGCATCAGTTTTTACAACAGAAGACCTCAGTGATATCCCTACACCATCGCCGATTCAGATTGATAATTCAGATGTTCTAAGCAATATCACCGTTACAGAGAGAGAAGTATTGAATTGTTTAGATAAACTCAAGGTAAATAAAACGCCTGGACCTGATACAATCTCGCCTAGAGTTCTAAAGGAAGCTAAGGATGAGCTCTCCAAACCACTGACATTACTATTCAATAAATCCTTGCAGTCTGGAACTATGCCTGATCAGTGGAAGATAGCCAACGTAACACCGATATTCAAAAAAGGCAGCAAATCCCTACCCAGTAACTATCGTCCAATTAGCTTAACCTCAGTTGTATGTAAAATGCTAGAAACGGTCATAAGAGACAGACTCGTAAATCACTTAGAGGAAAATAACATACTTAAAGATACTCAACACGGCTTTCGTAAAAAACGTTCCTGTTTAACAAACCTCTTAGACTTCTTCCACGATATCCTCAACCTCTACGATGAGAGTAAAGCTGTAGATATTATATACCTTGATTTTCAAAAGGCCTTTGACAAAGTTCCCCACAAACGTTTACTGCTAAAACTAAAAGCGCATGGAATACAAGACGGTGTGTTGAAATGGATAGAAAATTGGCTCAGCGACAGAAAGCAAAGAGTAGTCATAAACGGTAAGGCATCTAAATGGACCAATGTAAGTAGCGGGGTACCCCAGGGATCGGTACTAGGACCAATTCTCTTTCTAATTTACATCAACGACATAGATGAGGGTCTCGCCTGTACAATCTCAAAATTTGCTGACGATACAAAAATTGCAAATAGTGTACTCTCAAAAGATCAAGTTGACGATATGCAACACAATCTAGATAAATTGTCACATTGGGCCCAAATTTGGCAAATGAGTTTCAATGCGGATAAATGTAAAGTACTACATATCGGATACCTAAATGAGAAAGCAAACTATTCGATGAATGGCACTCAGCTTAAGAATGTAAACAGAGAAATCGATCTGGGAGTAACAATATCGAGTAACCTAAATCCGAGTCAACAATGTTCAGAAGTTGTTAAGAAGGCAAACAAAATAATTGGCTTTATAGGCAGGTCATTTGAGCATAAATCCAAAGACGTTATCCTAACCCTTTACAATTCCTTAGTCCGCCCTCTTCTGGAATACTGCGTTCAATGCTGGTGCCCTTATTACCAAAACGACATAAACAAGCTAGAACGAGTTCAACGTAGAGTTCCCAAAATGATACCTAGCCTAAAGAACAAACCATACGAAGAGCGTCTTAGAGAATTAAATCTATTTCCTTTAACCCAGCGCAGATTAAGAGGTGACTTAATTCAAGTGTTCAAAATCATCAAAGGCATCGACAATATGAACTGTAGTAAGTACTTCACTATCGACCAATCTAATTACACGCGGGGAAACGGTTGCAAAATTATTGGTAAATCTTTAACTCACACGAATCTAAGAATTTCTTCTTCAATCGAGTTGTCAACTTGTGGAATGGGCTTCCCCGAGACGTTATAGACTGCAGCACCGTTGATTCATTTAAACTCTGCTTAGGCAAATATCTCGCATCAAACCCGCGACTGACTGCGTTTGTAAATGAATAACTTTATTTTATCCTCCCCTCAGTTACTAACCCATATGTCCCCTACTAACTTCCTAGTCCTGCCACGGACATTAGTTCCAGGGCAGTAGTTCCCTTTCCAATGTTCCCTTACCCACTCTAAACCACTGTTTGGACACTTGATCCTCAGTGTTTTGGAGGACAAGCAGCCTAGAAGGGTCACTAGATCTGTTGTTGCTTGATTTCCTTTGTACTCCTTTGTACACACTCTCACTCTCTCTCTCTCTCTCACTCCCTCCTCTCTCTCTTTCTCTCACTCTCTCTCTCTCTCGGCCTAAGCCACTCATTGCCACTCTAGGTTCCACTCCCCCACACACTCCAGTAAGTCTTACCCCTCCTCCCAATGCTCTGTTTTACTCTCTCTCTCTCTCTCTTTCTCTCTCTCTATCTAGCTACTATATGTATACTGTATACAGTACAATGCAGTATATATATTGTTACGGCTGGATCGGCAATACATATTCGGGATTCTTGATCGTAGGACAGAAATGGCTTATGTGACAACGACACGCTCGATTCCAGTCCCAAATACTATATGCTCCAGACAACAAAAGCACCAACGCCCTACAGAGTTATCGTCTATGGTAACGAGGTACCTTAACTCGGCGAAAGTGTACAACAGGGGTAGGCTATGAGGCTAAACTCCCTCAGACATTTATAGGTTACGTTATTACTAAAGAAATGCAATACTCAAGAAACTACGTTAATATTAAGCCTCTAATAATGTAGAATAGAAGCAGGCTAAAGGTATGACAGTGAAATGCTAAATGACAAATGTACACGCCTACTTGAAAGCGCGTGCACTAGAATAACTGTCCCCTACTAACATGCACTAGCATGTAGCATACAAGATGTTCATGATCCAGTAGATACCTAATAATACACATGGAAGGAACATAAATAGTAGTCACTTATTATAAGAATGAATCTATACTTGGAATAACTAAAAGGTTGCAGGCAACAGTACTGCGCCGGTAGCCTACTACCGCATAGGCTACTTCGCTTCTCTCACTCTGCCTCCCCTCTGAGTCCGTATGCGCCCTACGCAACAGAACTCCGGACACAGCAGCAAAACGACAGTGCAGTTAATTGATACATGAAAGTATTAATAGTGTTGTCTTGTGTGTGAGTAATGTGTATTGTAAAGTGTTACATACATAAACTTAAAGAGAGCTGCAATGCATAGTAAAATAAAGATATAACCCACTCATCATCCCCATGTGTTCTAGCTAGCAGGCCAAGTCACAGGAACAACGAGTCCCAGCACCGAAAGCGAGAACCCAGGAAAAGACTGCAGAGAACACAAGGACAGATAAATTACGTTACTCTACTATACCGGCACTACGAGCGAGCTGTAGTCTCTGGTACTGCACTCGCTCCTGGCTCGGTAGGCAAATCAAGGCTAAGTCCTCGCCCTTCTACAGACAACTCCTGGGCATGGTCGGGCTCTTACACATGGCACTAGTCCTAGTCACAAATTGGATGATGAGCTGGGCATATAACTCGTGAACATGTAGAACGTTCACCAACTATCCTCATCAAGAAGATCGCTGTTCACATTAACCCCTTAAATCTAATACATGTAAATATATGCTTGTCCTAAGAGTAATACGAGAGGTGAGTGCTGAAACTCCTTTAGGACCTCAAGGGAAGGTTATGCATTTAAATAGAGAGAAGAATGAAATGAGAGTAATGTCGTCAGAGAGAAAGAGTGCAACCGTGAGAAGTTGGGAGAGAGGGCAAGGGATGTTAGAATCTCAAAGGTTCTAGGCAACCTGATCATGGAACACACAGCGAGCCTCCAGGCAATGTGCAGTACGACAACATGGGCAGCCCAGGCAGCATAGGCAGGCGGCAATGGACTACCAACCCTGTCGCGCCTAGCTATAAGCGCAAGGCTGCCAACCGGTCCATACGTCTGGCAACCACCCCCCTGGCAGCGTGGCGCATTGCTACCCTCTCGCTCTGAAGCCCAACTCACTCTCTCTCTCTGAACTCCCATTGTCTTATCTATCAACTTCTCTATTGATACTACATATTAAATGGAAGGTCTCGACATGGCTTAAAACAAAACCCACCACTGGTTAGCACATGACGAGACCTTTGCAGAGATACAAAGAACATAGTTATACGTTGTCACACTCAATATAGGCAGCCAGCACGGTACAGCGGTACAGAGGTACCGCACAGTGGCGGTACAGTGGAGTACCAAGGAGTACAATCAGGTTGCGTTGCCACGCACTGGGTGCGTCACAGCCCCCCCAAGATTTTAGATAATCGACCTTGGAAGCATTATCAAAATCTGACAGGCAACCAACCGACCTGCTACCCTTAGCTGCCACTAATTGCAAAAGGTGCACAACAACTGAAGTGTGAATTATACATAAAACACAATATCGCATGCATCATGCTACAACAATAAAGACTTACAAAACTAAAAAAAAAAATTCTCGTTTATTTTATTGTTTTATAATCTTTTTGGACGGCGTTATGATAGCCTAATTTTACTCCTGCTCAACCCACACACCGTGCACGACTATCCTGGATCATCAACCCTTGATAGACAATCTGCTATCACGTTCTCACTCCCGGCAATATGCTGAATGTTGAGATTATACTCTTGGAGCATTAGGGACCACCTGGTCAACTGCATATTCCGATTGTGAAACTGATTTAGGAATTTCAAGGGATGATGGTCCGTATAAATCGTCACTACCGGGCCGTAGGCTGGAACATAAACTTCGAAATGTTTGAGCGACAAAACGATAGCAAGAAGCTCCTTCTCTATAGTCGAGTAATTCCTTTGTGCCGAATTAAACTTGCGAGAAAAGAAGCTCACTGGGTGTTCCAAGCCCTCGGAATCAGTCTGCAGTAACACTGCCCCGGCACCCACACCGCTGGCATCAGTCGCCAGCTGAAAACTCCTGGAAAAGTCTGGGGCTCTCAAAATCGGATGTGTACACAGCAGGTGCTTGACTAGGTCGAAAGCCCTCTGACACTCCGCAGCCCAACAGAACTTCACTGACTTCGACAGTAGATCAGTTAACGGTGCTAAGACAGTAGAGTATCCCCGGATGAAGCGCCTATAATAGCCTATCATACCTAGGAACCGCATGACCTGGCGCTTAGTGGTGGGCCTGGGAAACATATTGATAGCCTGTATCTTGCTCAGGGGGGGGGCACACCCGGCCTAACCCGACCACGAAGCCAAGATACTGCACAGCAGCCTTTACAAACTCGCACCTCCCCAGGCTCACCACCAGCCCAGCATCGTGCAACTTCCCAAACAGGGTCTCTAAGTGCCTTAGGTGATTTTCAAAATCGTCATCATACACTATCACGTCATCAAGGTAGACCGTGCAGTTAGGGATTTCGTCACAAATATCGTTCATCAGGTTCTGAAACGTGGCAGGTGCGTTCTTAAGCCCATAAGGCATTACGTTACATTGGTAGGTCTTGCCATCTACCACAAAACCACAAACTTGCTTAGCTCGGTCCGACAGGGGTACTTGTCAGTAGCCTTTTACAAGATCAATTTTAGTAAGGTACTTTGCATTCCCTATCTTGTCCACGCTGTCGTCAACTCGAGGCAAAGGGTAAGGGTTGGTAGTGGTCAAGCCATTTAGCCTACGAAAATCTATGCAGAACCGCACCTTGCCGTCAGGTTTTGGCTGCAACGTGACGGGTGATGTCCACTTCACATAACCTTCAGTGATCATCCCTCTCTCAACCATGTACTTTAACTCCTCCCGTAAAGCTGGCAACTTTACCGGGGGCACACGGTAGGGCACTGACTTGAAGGGCACATTATCACCGACGTCCACGTCGTGCGTTACCTGAGTAGTGAGACCTGGGTGTTCGGCGAAAACAGAGGGGTATGACCTGAACAGGCCTAGGACAGCAGCACCCTGGTGCTCAGGCAGGTGACTTACAGCTTGCCTAGCCTCTTGTTCAGTATTCCCCGCCCACTGTTCCGCGGAAATGACACAGTCCCAGCTATCCTCCTCAGCAGCATGACTGTCCCCACCTCCTTCTCCACCCTGGCCGCTGCAGGCCAGCACAGGGACAGTGAGAGGCTCTGAGGGGCGTCTCACATACTCTTTCATGAGGTTAACATGACATAACTGATGTTTTTTTCTACGGTCAGGTGTTGCAACGAGATAATCAAGGTCGGACAGTTTCTTAGCCACCACATAAGGCCCAATGAACTTGGCAGAAAGGGGGTGTCCAGGCAAAGGTAAAAGCAACATTACCTCCTGACCCACCGAAAACTCCCGAAGCTTCACCTTGGCGTCATACTGGTGCTTCATGACCGCCTGTGCATTAACCAAGTTATTACCTGCCGCTGCCATGCAACCTATAAGTCTCTCCCGGCTCTCAAGGATATATTTAAGTACAGACCCCGGCTTCTCTTCGCCCTCCCAGATCTCTTTCACCATACTTAAAGGTCCTCTCACATTATGGCCAAAGACTAGTTGATTTGGACTGAACCCCAGGCTCTCTCCTGGGACTTCACGTGCAGCGAACAGAACATACGGCAGACCCAAATCCCAATCAGTGTCATGTTCTGCACAGTAACAGCGTAGCATACTCTTCAGGGTCGAGTGCCACCGCTCCAAGACTCCCTGACTCTCGGGATGGTAGGCTGACGACACTACAGAACATATACCGTGCAACTGAAGGGTTTGCTTGAACAATTTGGATGTAAAATTGCTCCCCTGGTCTGACTGCACCTCACGTGGAAATCCATAACGGGAACAGAACAATAATAAGTTTTTAACAACTGCCTTTGCCGAGCCGTTTCTCATGGGGTATGCGTCCGGGTATCTCGTAGCCACATCCATGATTGTCAACAGGAATTTATTGCCACTACTAGTAGGCGGGAAAGGGCCAACCAAATCTACTACAACTTTGCTGAACGGAGGCCCGGTGACAGGTATGGGAAACAAAGGTGCCTTCGGGATGGTCTGGTTAGGCTTCCCCGTTGTCTGGCAGGTCGCACACCCAGCCACCCATGCACAGACATCAGCCTTGACCCCAGGCCACCAGAAAAACCTGCCCAATGCCGCCAATGTTTTTGTTACCCCCAAATGACCCGCCACCGGCACATCATGCGCCAGACACAATAAGGACTCTCTATACTTATTTGGAACAACCACCTGGTCTACTACCCTCGCACCGCCCTCCCACTTCGATTTGGGGTCTAGAAATCTGCGGTACAATATCCTGTTGAGCCTAAAGAAATCTCCCGGCTTCGCATCCCCATCTTCCTCCAACTCTATGGCACCATTGCTATAACGAGCTAGGCTAGCGTCTTGCAGCTGCTGCTCACTAATGTCCCTGGGCGTCAATGCATCAAGATGGTTTTGTAATAAGACATTACCCCGGCTAGTAGGCTCTACTGCCTTAGTGGCTCTCGCTACAGCTCTTGCCTCACGCGAAGTCTTACCCAACTCTGCCTTGTTACACACCATATCTGGGCCAGAGTCAACTCCCGTGTTTATTATAGGTCCAAGTACCGAATCACCGAGAAGTGCAGCAGAATCAATGTCCCTTTTCCTGCCCTTAGCAACCTTCTCCTGATCCTTCCTCCACTGTCCCCGAGGTTGAGTGCTAGGCTGTGCAGGAGCCGCAGAGCGAGATCGGGTTACCACACAGGCCATCTCATCCTGTTGGCACCTCCCAACCCATTCCCGATTCTCACCATCCACGTCGGCCGCCCTCTCGGCAACGACTAAGGGTGGAGTCCCGGAAGTGGGCACCGCAAAGTCGTTGCCGAGAAGAAGGTCGACGCCCTCAACTGGCAAACACTCAACGATCCCTACATCCAGCTCCCTGCACACCTCTCCCACTCTCAACTCCAACCTCACAAGTGGGTATGACCTCGTAGCATTTATACCCTGCACCACAACAACTCTGGCCGCATTTATCGGTTTCCCTGTGAAGTTCCTCAACAAAGTTTGCGAAGCCCCCGTATCCCTCAGCAAGTCAACCCTCCGTAGTTCACTCCCCCAGCTCACAAAGCCGTGTCCCCGATGGCTACAGAAAGTGTCCCGGACAGGTGTCGAGCCTTCCGTACGCTTCTTTACCGCGTGTGCCTCAGCTGCTGACAACCTACCCCGGGCAGTTGCTGCAGCCTTCAGAGACACACCGATACTGTGAACCAATGACACCGGCTTAGCGGGAGTGTTACTAGGGCACTCACGTGAATAATGGCCTAGCTTCTGACATTTGTAACATTTCACATCCCCAATGGGCTTCTTCCCTTGTGCGGGCGAAGAAGGGGCCTGACCTTTAGTAAACGGGAGAGGCTTGTGTTTGTAGGTGTTATTAGGTGCAATGCTTTTAGTGTGGTTATGTGTGTCATAGGATTTGTTATTATCGAAAACTCTGGTGGGTGGGGTATAGCACCCCTTCTGCCCTGACTCAGCCCTCTGAGCGGCACCGCAACCACGAATCAATGATAATCTGAGGTCTGCCATCTTGGCAGCCTCCTCTACTGTCTTGGGACATTTTTCCTTAATGTTCAGCGTTAGATCGGTTCCAGTACATTTGTAAAACTGTTCCAGATAGAAAAGTTGCTTAATTTCCTCAGCCGACTCTGCGTGCTCGGACCGAAACCAGTTATTACCTGCATCTGTTAAGTCCCGTGCGTGCTCCATAAAACTGACGTCGCTCTTCTTATTCACGCCACGGAACTTCAATCTATAAGTTTCGGGTTGCAGTTCGTAGGCCCGGAGCACAGCCTCCTTCACCAGTCCATACACTACACTCTCGTCCAGTGACAGTGCATCGTAGGCTTTCAACCCCTTACCCACTAGACGTGATGAAACTAATGCTGCCCATTTAACCTCCGGCCAGTCATACTCACGACACTTCTTTTCGAAACGAGCAAAAAACTCAGTCACTGCTGTCTCATCAAAGGCGGGTACTAACTTAATTAAATGCGAAAGTGAGTCTGTAACCCGGTGCCCACCACCGAGATGTGACGCATGTCGAGTATGAGCATGCTGTACAGAACGCCCAGTCAGGCCCCACTCTCGCTAGGATCGTCAGGGCAGGAACTTTGGCTGTAGTCTGTGTAGAGTTTCCTAACTCAGTTTATGTGAACCGTTGTACTATAAGTATTATCATTATGTATTTTGTTTTCTTCTAAGTCAACGAGTTCTATTTTATATCATTAGATATAAGTATTGTGTGTGGGATTTATATATATATAATGATGCGAAGAGAGAGAGAGTTATGTAACACCGACCAGTGAGCGCGCCACGAGGGGTAGGCCTAATTCCCTCCTCCCTTCCTCCCTTTCAGCGCGTGGGAAGTTCTTTGTCAATCCCAGATTGAGAGAGCGAATGTGACGTCATGATTGCCGTTATGCTCGCTACGGGGCCGAGTATAAAAAGGGAGGTCTCGCCATTTTTAGATCAGAACTCATCAGGCAAAGCGACCTCTCATATCCCTTGCAACTATCCATATTCTTCCGACTGATGTGAACTTTCTCTACTCTCTGAACAGCCTATCTTCTTCTCTTCTCGTCCCTGTTTATAACCTCAATGACCCCTTTGGTGCAGATTTAGTCAGCCAAAGTATTATCGCTTGAGTTCTCACGAGATAAGTGCCTGTTAGATAGCCTATTTTTGGAAGGGTTAACTAGAATAGGATTGATTGATGTTTGTTGCACTCGTATATGTATTTCCCTGTGTACTATTATTCATGTTCCTGTTTTCTGCTGGTTTAGGTAATGCTAGACTGGGATAGGGTTCCTTGAGTTGTGATTTCCTATGAGTTGGTTGAACCAGCACAATTGCAACGGAGACGTGGGAAGCCTAGGGGGTCTTTTTGATTGTGTACCGTGGGAGTTTAGCACTGTGTTGCGAGTGAGGGCTTTTGCCTGTGCCACCCAACACTGTGCTATCTCATTTGCTTGACTTTGAGAGGATCGCCAGGAGAGAACCAGATACTAGTGATCTGGATCTCTCAAGAGAGCATCCCGTCAATTACCGTAATTTGGCCGCACAGTCTTAAGGACCTCGCTAGGCTACGAGCCGCTTGCTCAGCCATTGTCTCTTAACCTTAGATATCCCAGCTAGACTTTGCTCGACCAGCAGATACAGCATAGTATTGAAGCTTCTCCTTATGTATATTATTGTTTAAGCACTATTGATTTCATGTGTGGCACGCTTAGCTACTTCAGAGATTAGTGGCCCACGAGCACAATCTTAGTAGGCTATTGCCAGTGCATTGTCGGAGTACTTCTTCTTAATGTTTGCCATTTCCTATTGCTTATTCTTATAATTCTTCTTATGTCAATTTAAAGCCTTTAATTACCAGTGAGTTATTCATTAAATTGCTGTTCAAAATCCGATACTTACTTCTTATGAGTATTCGAGAAGCATCTAACTTATCAGAAGATTCCTTGCTTGATGCTCGAGGACTATTGTTTAACGTAACGTAATAGTGCCGATCCGAAGTAGAGGGTGGAGGACTTCTTAAGTTCTTAGTTCAAGGGTGGATTACTTCGGCTTCGGCCAACACTATTCTTTAGTGTTGTAGTACTTTCTTCTTTGTTTGATTGTTGACCAGACTAGATAACTCCCGTCTTGCTATTAGTCTGTTGTGTGAAACGCTAGTACCGAGTTCTTGTATACCCCGTTATAGCAGATAGAACTCTGGAGGGTAGTGGCGTTTTTTGTTCGGCTGGCAGTACTCTGGGGTTGGGATCGTGTGTTTCCGTTGTGGCAGCGAGCCATACTCGAGTCCTGTGTAAGAGCCCTAGTGTACCCGAGTGCCCGGTCGTAACAAATGGCGACCTTGCTTAGGATTTTGTGAACAGTATAATTTTTTGCAGAGTTGTACAACATTTGTTTGTTGGTACTTTAGCGTACATATTGAAGAATATTTTTTTTTGTAAGGCAATTAGGAGAGCATTTAAGAGACTCCAGTTAATTTAGTAATTAGTGCTTGCATAAGGGAGTTTAACACTTTTGTCTCGAGAATTTTTTGGTGAACTTCAGTATGTCGGGCCCTAGTACTGACGAGGAGCGAGAGATGCTAAGTGAGGAGGTGCCGTTAGTAACTAGTGAGGAGGATGCTAGACTTTTTGTGAGTAAGCAGTACCACGTGACGGAGGAGAGGCTGACTGGGGTGAATGTTTATGGCTTGCACCTGATAGCCAAGGTTTTGGGTCTATCCAATGTAGGAGGGATGTCCAAGGGGGAGCTGATTTCCTGGGTGTTGCGTGGGCGACATGGGGTTTCGGAGGAGAGGGCGTTTGGGGGGGTTCCTCCCCAGATCCCCTCTCACTCGACTCCCACAGTGCCGTCCACTCAGTTGCCGGAGGTTAGCACTCTCCCACAGAGGGATGAGAATTGGAAGATTGGAGTGCCCTCGGGCGGTGCGTATGGTGGTTCCCCAGTTCTTGCCCCCCCTCCTTCAGTAGTGGCAGCTCCCTCTTCCGGCCTGTCTCCTGAGATGATATTTAAACTCGAGCTTGCTAAAATGGAGATTGAGGCTAGGAAGCAGGAGAAGGAGATTGAGGCGAAGAATGAGGCTAGGAAGCAGGAGATTGAGGCTGAGTCTAGGAGGCAGGAGAATGAGACTAGGAGGCATGAGATTGAGGTCAGGAGGCACGAGGCTGAGCTTAGATACGACTCCGAGAAATATTGTGCTCAGATAGACTTAGATAAGACTCGTGCAGAGTCGACAGGGATTCGGATGGGCCGGGAGGGCCAAGTAAGAGAACAGTCCTTGTCTCACTTAGTCAAATTGGTGCCGGCATTTAGTGAAACTGAAGTCACAGAATTTTTTAATCGTTTTGAGAAGAAGTGTAGGGAGCATAATTGGCCTGAAGAGAAGTGGGCAGCTCTTGTCTCCTCAAGACTTACGGGTAAGGGTCTGAAGGCTTATGATGCACTGCCTTTAGAGTCTTGCATTGACTACCCAGTATTGAAGAGAGCTGTCCTACGGGCATACGAGTTGCAACCAGAAACATATCGATTGAAGTTTCGGGGTGTTACGAAGACTAGGGAGGCGACCTTTCTTGAACATGCCCGGGACTTAAAAGATGCACTTGCTAACTGGACACGTTCTGAGAAAGCTGAGACGGCCGAACAGTTGACTGAGCTGTTTCTGCTCGAGCAGTTTTATAAGTGTACTGGTGCAGATATGACTTTAACTATTAAAGAAAAGAACCCTAAAACTCTACAGGAGGCAGCTGAGATGGCTGACCTCCGGCTATCATTAATTCGTGGGTGCGGGTCTGCCCAGCGTAGTGAGGCAGGTAACAAGGGGCGTGACACCCCACCCCCCCGAGTTAGTGATATACATTATGCAAACAAGTACAAGAGCTATGATACCAAGACTGACCACAAGACTAACACCGTCCCATTTAAGAAGGGGCCGGGCCCTTCCCAGTACCAAGGGAAGCCCAGAGGGGAGTTGGAGTGTTATCTTTGTCATGAAAAGGGGCACTTTGCAAGAGTCTGTCCTAGCAAACCACCTACAGCAGCTGTGTCTTTGGCCTGCAACATTGGTGTGTCTCCGAAGTCTTCTGAGTTTGCCCGGGGCAGTTCGTCAGAGGCTGAGGCACAGCCAATGCAGAAACACCTGAGAGGCTCGAACCCTGCTCAGGATGTTTTTTGCGACCATAGAGGACGGGGTTGCGTGATGTGGGCGGGGCGCAAGCATGGAGTAGAGGTCTTGCGTGATACAGGTGCTTCCCAGACTCTGATGAACAATTTGACTGGCTACCCTATAAATGCGGCTCGGGTGGTAGTGGTGCAGGGTATTAATGCAACTCGGTCATACCCGCTGGTGCGGTTGGAGTTGGAGGTGGATGGTGTGGCACGTGAATTGGATGTTGGGATTGTGGAGAAACTGCCAGTGGAGGGCGTCGACCTTCTTCTCGGCAACGACTTTGCAATGCCCGCTTCTGAGGTTCTACCCTTAGTCGTTGCCGAGAGGCCGGCCGACGTGAGTGGGGGAGAACAAGAGTGTGTCGAGCGGTGCCAGGCACAACCCATGGCGTGTGCTGTCACCCGAGCTCGGGCAGCTAAAGTGTCACAGCCTAGTCCTCCGTCTTCAGACCAGCAGAGGAACGATCAACAGGAGGAGGCTAAAGCTGGAGTTGGTTTTAAGAGTTTTGACTCGGCGGCTCTCCTGGGTGATTTAGTATTGGCACCTATGTTGGAGTCTGGAGAGGCCCCAGGACCTGTCACAGTTAGTGAGGAGGTAGGGCCGGAAGAGACTCCGGGGCAGCAACGTTGCACACGGAGAGAAAAAAGGGTTGCTCAGTTTGATATTGGGGAAGGACTTGGGTTGCTTCGGAAGCATCTAGACAGGTTGGTTCCCTCAGATATTTGTAAACTGCAGTTGGAGGATCCGGAAGTTCAGAAGTGTGGTAATGGTGCTGTCGAGATTAAACACGAGGACGGGGAAGCATGTCATGTGAACCTGTTGGAGGAGTTTGTGAGGCAACCACCTGAGCAGCCTACTGTCCCTGCGTTGGTCTGCCGCGGCCAAGGTGGAGAAGGAGAGGGGGGCAGTAGGGCACAGGTGGAGGAGAGTAGGGATTGTCATGTCTCGGCGAAGCAGTGGGCGGGGGACACGAGTCTGGTGGCTGTGGAAGCGCTAGAGCACCTGTCTGAGCAGCAGTGTGCAGCACTCCAGCACCAGCTCGGTTCATACCCCACTGGTCGTGCCGAGCCCCTGAGTCTCACAACTCGGGCGGTGCGAGATGTTCCGCAGGCAGGTCATGTGACTGTTAAAAGACCGTTAGCCTCGTTGTTTCGGTGGTTTAAGGTGGGCGACGAGGCCTTGGCATGGTTGCCAGGTCAGGGTCGACCCATGGCTGCCAAGGGTGGTGGTCAAAAGGAGGACATTGAGCAGATTGGTAGGGTCGGCTGTGGTATCGCAGTGCCCGGTCGTCACATAGCCTCCCAATGCTGCTCTAGTCTAATGCAACAGCCCTACCACAGACCGACTGTATCTGGCCATGTCGCTAAAAGCGGTAATGCTGCGCAGGCAGATGTCGTCACAAGGAATGTGGGGGTGCGCATGTACGGTATCGGCGGGGAAGCCTTAGCTATAATGAACTGTGGGAGTGACTGCACGGGTGGTACTGATTGTCCCTCTCATGACCTGGCTGTTCTAGGGACGAAGGTGGAGAAGGAGGGAGACTACAGGTTAGAAGCTGCGGTCTCGGCTGGGTTGTGGGAGGGCACAAGGCATGTTGTTCGTGGAGACAGTGCAAGGCAGTTATTTACTAGGCTATGGCAGTACTTTCGCATGTTTGTTGCTTCTCCAGGCCTGAGGTACGGGGTAGAATCCGACATGCAGGCTGGAGATAGTGCAAGGCTCAGTTTAATTCCCTGCCGTATAAATCCTGCTCGACAGCCTATGGTGCAAGCAGAGCTGGATTACGTGTGGACGAAGGATCTGAGGGATAAGGAATGTCGTGAGTGGTCGTTGCTTGTAACTTTGTCCGAGCGTGCTAAAGAGGTATGTGGTTTTGTTGTGGACGGGAGTACCTACCAGTGCAATGTTGTGCCTGACGGACTTAAGAATGCACCAGCAACGTGTCAGAGCCTGATGAATGAAAGTGAAAAGGACAATGATGCGCTGGGGCATTTCGAGATCTATGTTCCAGCCTATGGTCCGGTCGGTGTAGTCTACCCAGATCATTACCCTCTCAAGATCTTGGACCCGTTTCACAATCGGAATATGAGGCTGACCAGGTGGTCACTAAGGTTATTGGTATATAACCTGGACATAAGCCATATTGCCGGTTGTGACAACGAGGTTGCATGTGGTCGTTCAGGGGTATATGATCCTGGGTAAATTGACACACGGGTAGCCTCCTGCTTTGGTTTGAGTAGTATTTTGCGCTTGGTGCTTGTTGGCTCGCGGTTGTAGCCCAGCGTATTGGGTCGTAAAGCAGGATTGTTGAGCGTTTGGTATAGAAGAAAATAGGCTGCCCTTATAGTGCAGCCGGGAAAAAACATATTAAAATATAAAAATCATATAAAAACTCTTTCTTTTTGATGAAGATAATTGTATAAGTTTGTCATAGCCTATAAGGTTTGAGTAGTCCACGAACTATCAAACGGCTGAGCTGCTGTAAGCTCGCTCTGGGAGCATGATATTGTGTCTTTTACTATTGTTGGGAGGAGTTATGAAATGTGAATTTTTTTTTTATAAGATGTGTTTTAGTGATAAACTCAGCGTTGTTTTAGTGCCATGCGGTCGCTGGGTGTGAGGGGTTTGATGGGGTTCTGTATATCAGATTTTAGCTCAGGGTTGAGCAAGTAAAATCTTGGGGGAGGTGTGACGCATGTCGAGTATGAGCATGCTGTACAGAACGCCCAGTCAGGCCCCACTCTCGCTAGGATCGTCAGGGCAGGAACTTTGGCTGTAGTCTGTGTAGAGTTTCCTAACTCAGTTTATGTGAACCGTTGTACTATAAGTATTATCATTATGTATTTTGTTTTCTTCTAAGTCAACGAGTTCTATTTTATATCATTAGATATAAGTATTGTGTGTGGGATTTATATATATATAATGATGCGAAGAGAGAGAGAGTTATGTAACACCGACCAGTGAGCGCGCCACGAGGGGTAGGCCTAATTCCCTCCTCCCTTCCTCTCTTTCAGCGCGTGGGAAGTTCTTTGTCAATCCCAGATTGAGAGAGCGAATGTGACGTCATGATTGCCGTTATGCTCGCTACGGGGCCGAGTATAAAAAGGGAGGTCTCGCCATTTTTAGATCAGAACTCATCAGGCAAAGCGACCTCTCATATCCCTTGCAACTATCCATATTCTTCCGACTGATGTGAACTTTCTCTACTCTCTGAACAGCCTATCTTCTTCTCTTCTCGTCCCTGTTTATAACCTCAATGACCCCTTTGGTGCAGATTTAGTCAGCCAAAGTATTATCGCTTGAGTTCTCACGAGATAAGTGCCTGTTAGATAGCCTATTTTTGGAAGGGTTAACTAGAATAGGATTGATTGATGTTTGTTGCACTCGTATATGTATTTCCCTGTGTACTATTATTCATGTTCCTGTTTTCTGCTGGTTTAGGTAATGCTAGACTGGGATAGGGTTCCTCGAGTTGTGATTTCCTATGAGTGCTAGGTTGGTTGAACCAGCACAATTGCAACGGAGACGTGGGAAGCCTAGGGGGTCTTTTTGATTGTGTACCGTGGGAGTTTAGCACTGTGTTGCGAGTGAGGGCTTTTGCCTGTGCCACCCAACACTGTGCTATCTCATTTGCTTGACTTTGAGAGGATCGCCAGGAGAGAACCAGATACTAGTGATCTGGATCTCTCAAGAGAGCATCCCGTCAATTACCGTAATTTGGCCGCACAGTCTTAAGGACCTCGCTAGGCTACGAGCCGCTTGCTCAGCCATTGTCTCTTAACCTTAGATATCCCAGCTAGACTTTGCTCGACCAGCAGATACAGCATAGTATTGAAGCTTCTCCTTATGTATATTATTGTTTAAGCACTATTGATTTCATGTGTGGCACGCTTAGCTACTTCAGAGATTAGTGGCCCACGAGCACAATCTTAGTAGGCTATTGCCAGTGCATTGTCGGAGTACTTCTTCTTAATGTTTGCCATTTCCTATTGCTTATTCTTATAATTCTTCTTATGTCAATTTAAAGCCTTTAATTACCAGTGAGTTATTCATTAAATTGCTGTTCAAAATCCGATACTTACTTCTTATGAGTATTCGAGAAGCATCTAACTTATCAGAAGATTCCTTGCTTGATGCTCGAGGACTATTGTTTAACGTAACGTAATAGTGCCGATCCGAAGTAGAGGGTGGAGGACTTCTTAAGTTCTTAGTTCAAGGGTGGATTACTTCGGCTTCGGCCAACACTATTCTTTAGTGTTGTAGTACTTTCTTCTTTGTTTGATTGTTGACCAGACTAGATAACTCCCGTCTTGCTATTAGTCTGTTGTGTGAAACGCTAGTACCGAGTTCTTGTATACCCCGTTATAGCAGATAGAACTCTGGAGGGTAGTGGCGTTTTTTGTTCGGCTGGCAGTACTCTGGGGTTGGGATCGTGTGTTTCCGTTGTGGCAGCGAGCCATACTCGAGTCCTGTGTAAGAGCCCTAGTGTACCCGAGTGCCCGGTCGTAACAGAGATGACGCCCCGTGGTCTCTACTCTAGACTTCTCGACATCCATTTCAGCCTGGTACCTGGTTGCATCCTGATTGGATGGATTCTAGCAACCTCTATACGTTCTATACTAGCCTGTTGTATCTGAGTCTCCTGCAGCTTAAACTTAGCTAGTTCTAGCTGAAATAACATCTCAGGAGACAGGCCTGGGGGGGGAGAGCACAAAATGGGGGATCCACACCGAGACGTGTTTACGGGTAAGCCAGCTTGCCCTTGAGAACCCTCCTGCTGCATCGTGCTAAGACTCGCTGGCTGAGGGCCCAGCTCAGGGGTAGAGTGGAATGGAGGCTTGGAGGGAACCCCCCAAGACCCCACTCCACCCACCGCCCCATCGCCATCACCCAACAAACATGCCACCAAATTCTTCTTGGGCCAACTGTCAGGACAGTCCCGCCCCAAAACCGTGGCTAAACAGCGAAGACCGTAACAATCAATAGCCTGCAGGCGCTGTTCGGTCAAAGGTGTCTGCAAAAATGCCCGGGCATCCCTCTCTCCACTTATAACACTCCCCTCCCTAAATATCTGTTGTACTTGCTGGTCACTAGGCTGTACCGTGTTATCCTCCCCCGTAAATGATGAGTCATTAGACATAGTGCTGGTTATACAATTGCTGTTCATAAAAAAAAAGAAGTGCTTATTACTAATTGCAGTCTCGACTCACAAAATGTTAAAGATGCTTGAATGACTCTACTCTAGACACCCCTAACGAAACAATCTGCAAGTCCACCAATACAATAATGACACAATAAAAATTCCTCCAATATGCAAGAAAATTCTAGCCAGCTCTACTAGGTAGCATAGAATAGTTCTCCAAAAAACATGTGATAGGATACTACTGAATCTTGTGCAAGGTCGCCATTTTGTTACGGCTGGATCGGCAATACATATTCGGGATTCTTGATCGTAGGACAGAAATGGCTTATGTGACAACGACACGCTCGATTCCAGTCCCAAATACTATATGCTCCAGACAACAAAAGCACCAACGCCCTACAGAGTTATCGTCTATGGTAACGAGGTACCTTAACTCGGCGAAAGTGTACAACAGGGGTAGGCTATGAGGCTAAACTCCCTCAGACATTTATAGGTTACGTTATTACTAAAGAAATGCAATACTCAAGAAACTACGTTAATATTAAGCCTCTAATAATGTAGAATAGAAGCAGGCTAAAGGCATGACAGTGAAATGCTAAATGACAAATGTACACGCCTATTTGAAAGCGCGTGCACTAGAATAACTGTCCCCTACTAACATGCACTAGCATGTAGCATACAAGATGTTCATGATCCAGTAGATACCTAATAATACACATGGAAGGAACATAAATAGTAGTCACTTATTATAAGAATGAATCTATACTTGGAATAACTAAAAGGTTGCAGGCAACAGTACTGCGCCGGTAGCCTACTACCGCATAGGCTACTTCGCTTCTCTCACTCTGTCTCCCCTCTGAGTCCGTATGCGCCCTACGCAACAGAACTCCGGACACAGCAGCAAAACGACAGTGCAGTTAATTGATACATGAAAGTATTAATAGTGTTGTCTTGTGTGTGAGTAATGTGTATTGTAAAGTGTTACATACATAAACTTAAAGAGAGCTGCAATGCATAGTAAAATAAAGATATAACCCACTCATCATCCCCATGTGTTCTAGCTAGCAGGCCAAGTCACAGGAACAACGAGTCCCAGCACCGAAAGCGAGAACCCAGGAAAAGACTGCAGAGAACACAAGGACAGATAAATTACGTTACTCTACTATACCGGCACTACGAGCGAGCTGTAGTCTCTGGTACTGCACTCGCTCCTGGCTCGGTAGGCAAATCAAGGCTAAGTCCTCGCCCCTCTACAGACAACTCCTGGGCATGGTCGGGCTCTTACACATGGCACTAGTCTAGTCACAAATTGGATGATGAGCTGGGCATATAACTCGTGAACATGTAGAACGTTCACCAACTATCCTCATCAAGAAGATCGCTGTTCACATTAACCCCTTAAATCTAATACATGTAAATATATGCTTGTCCTAAGAGTAATACGAGAGGTGAGTGCTGAAACTCCTTTAGGACCTCAAGGGAAGGTTATGCATTTAAATAGAGAGAAGAATGAAATTAGAGTAATGTCGTCAGAGAGAAAGAGTGCAACCGTGAGAAGTTGGGAGAGAGGGCAAGGGATGTTAGAATCTCAAAGGTTCTAGGCAACCTGATCATGGAACACGCAGCGAGCCTCCAGGCAATGTGCAGTACGACAACATGGGCAGCCCAGGCAGCATAGGCAGGCGGCAATGGACTACCAACCCTGTCGCGCCTAGCTATAAGCGCAAGGCTGCCAACCGGTCCATACGTCTGGCAACCACCCCCCCGGCAGCGTGGCGCATTGCTACCCTCTCGCTCTGAAGCCCAACTCACTCTCTCTCTCTGAACTCCCATTGTCTTATCTATCAACTTCTCTATTGATACTACATATTAAATGGAAGGTCTCGACATGGCTTAAAACAAAACCCACCACTGGTTAGCACATGACGAGACCTTTGCAGAGATACAAAGAACATAGTTATACGTTGTCACACTCAATATAGGCAGCCAGCACGGTACAGAGGTACCGCACAGTGGCGGTACAGTGGAGTACCAAGGAGTACAATCAGGTTGCGTTGCCACGCACTGGGTGCGTCACAATATATAATGACGGACTGTAACCAAATGCATGTGACCAACTGTACGCACGATTTGATTTGACTGTTTGTAAACTGGGTTCCTGAAGACGAATCAAAGCAAAGAACGAAACTCAAAATGGACACTGTAAAATTGTAGACACTTTTTGTTCTCCATATATAATCCAAAATGGCTTGATTAAATCTAAGAATGTATTGGATAATCAACAAGACTGAAATTGATTTGTTTTGGCCCAGGCAACGAGGGAAGTTAATATTTAGAATTATAATATTTCACATGTTTTTTTTGTATCAATAACATGATTTATATATACACAGAGGTTTATATGTATAATGAAAAAAACATAAGGGTGCAGGAATATTTTATTAATGATACACTGATTATAATGTATTAAATTCTTACTCTCTAATTAATGGCACACATCTTCTACTACTAAATGTGACCTTGAAATCATCCGAGTTTTGTACTTAGCGAACTATTAATGGGAAATGGGCCTATTTATTTGCTCATTTAGGTATCTATTTATTAGTTTTCTAGTTTCCTCCCTAGACCTCCATCAAACTTTTAAAAAAACAAAAAAATATCCATCAGATCCAACTTTTAGATTAATTTGTACATTTTCGGTAGAAAAATGACCCGGCCAAAGGCCGGTTCTTCCAATTCTTAATATTGACAAGAAATTATGCGAAAGGTCTTAAAATCGACAAGCTAATGGGTCGAACTTCTTAAAATCTGAAAACTAATGGGATTTAACATGAGGGAGAGGGGTAACCAGAAAAACGACTCTTCTCCCCTTAATGTTATTGTTTTATTTGATTTGCATGTGCAGTGGATATGTGTGATATTATGACACGTCACTCTCAGTGGTTATTATGACACGTCACTCTCAGTGGTTATTATGACACGTCACTCTCAGTGGTTATTATGACACGTCACTCTCAGTGGTTATTATGACACGTCACTCTCAGTGGTTATTATGACACGTCACTCTCAGTGGTTATTATGACACGTCACTCTCAGTGGTTATTATGACACGTCACTCTCAGTGGTTATTATGACACGTCACTCTCAGTGGTTATTATGACACGTCACTCTCAGTGGTTATTATGACACGTCACTCTCAGTGGTTATTATGACACGTCACTCTCAGTGGTTATTATGACACGTCACTCTCAGTGGTTATTATGACACGTCACTCTCAGTGGTTATTATGACACGTCACTCTCAGTGGTTATTATGACACGTCACTCTCAGTGGTTATTATGACACGTCACTCTCAGTGGTTATTATGACACGTCACTCTCAGTGGTTATTATGACACGTCACTCTCAGTGGTTATTATGACACGTCACTCTCAGTGGTTATTATGACACGTCACTCTCAGTGGTTATTATGACACGTCACTCTCAGTGGTTATTATGACACGTCACTCTCAGTGGTTATTATGACACGTCACTCTCAGTGGTTATTATGACACGTCACTCTCAGTGGTTATTATGACAAGTCACTCTCAGTGGTTATTATGACACGTCACTCTCAGTGGTTATTATGACACGTCACTCTCAGTGGTTATTATGACAAGTCACTCTCAGTGGTTATTATGACACGTCACTCTCAGTGGTTATTATGACACGTCACTCTCAGTGGTTATTATGACACGTCACCCTCAGTGGTTATTCATAACATCTGTGTCGTTTCCTTTGCGAAGTTTTCTTAATCATATTCTTGCTATATTTTGACTATCTTGTGCAGCTTAAGAAGGATCTGTGCTAGTAAAAAGGGTTAAGGGAGATAGTTCAAAGCCTATTAATTGCTGGAGGCCTTTTTTTAAACTGAATAATATCGTCTAATAGTAACACAATATGTTAAAAGGACGTCGCCGGTATAGAAGGGGTTAAAAATATATATAGTCACTGGGATGATCCTCTCTCCTCTGTCACATGTATAACCCTATTTTTCGTATATGGTGACTCGGTTTTAATTTATTGTGGCTACCCAATAACTTTAATAAATGTATGGAAGGCCCCCTAGAATATACAAAGAATATAATAATCTCTATTGACTGGTTATCGCTCACAGATCCTACCTACGCTGAATACAAGAATATAGTAATAGCTGAAATATATTAAAGAAATAGTCATGGTATACTGTAAGATTTAAATGCTTAAGTTTGTGCATTCTACTTTATTCCAGCTTTACTATTTAAAATATCCTGCACGCCATTTGCAGATTGAGACATAGTATATCAGCTAATATCATAATACACAAAAACAGTAATTCTTGATAAAAATGTGATCAATTTAGATCATTACCGAAATAACGTCTCGACTGAGCATTTCCAATGATACAGCAGACCAATATATCTGCCAGTTTTGAAGGAGTTGCTTGTTCTTGGAGTTCGCTTCCTCTCCCGTACTCCTCAGAGCAATCATCGTGGACCAATTCACCGCCATCCCACCTGTTCAAAGTTAGATCTGTGTGGTCTTTTAGAACAGAAGCCTCTGAGGAATTACCAGAATCACCCCAACTGCTTAAAGGTAGAACTGTGTGGTCTTTTAGAACTGAAGCCCCTGAGCGATTACCAGAACCACCCAATCTGCTCAAAGGTAAATCTGTGTGGTCTTTTAGAACAGAAGCCTGTGAGGGATTACCAGCACCACCCCATCTACTCAAAGGCAGAGCTGTGTGGTCTTTTAGAACAGAAGCCTCTGAGGGGTTACCAGAACCCCCCCATCTGCTCAAAGGTAGATCTGTGTGGCCTTTATGAATTGAAGCCTCTGAGGGGTTATCAGAACTGTCCCATCTGTTCAGAGTTAGATCCGTGTGGTCTTTAGGAATAGAAGCTTCTGAGGGATACATACAGCATTCCAATCTGCTCAAAGGTAGATTAGTGTGGCCTTTAATAATGGAAGTCTCTGAGGGATACATACAGCCTTCCAATCTGTTCAAAGGGATATCTGCATGGTCTTTAGGAATAGAAGCCTCTGTGGCATTTATAAAGCCTCTCAATCTGCTGAAATGTATATCTGTATGGTCTTTAGGAATAGAAGCTTCAGAGGGATACATGGAGGCTCCCAACCTGCTCAAAGTTAGATCTGTAAGTTCTTTCGAAATCGATGGGGGATTAAAAGAACCTCCCCATCTGCTCCAAGGTAGATCCGTATGTTCTTTAAAAATAGATGCCTCTGGTGAGTTAACAGCACCTGCCCATCTAGCCAAGGGTCGATCTGTATGAATGTTCTTCCTTAAAATATTGAAAGATCTGCCCCAGTTCCCCACGGGCTTAAAGCCAGGTTTCTTGTAGTTCCTGATCTTGGTGGACACGGATCCTTTCTTCTCCGACCGCCGGATCCAGCGGTAGATGGTGGAGAGGCTCACCCCGAACTCGTAAGCGATGCCCTGGGCTGTGGTCCCAGTTTCCCAAAGGTGAAGGATCTGTCTGATTTGGCTGGGGGCTAGCTTGGACCTCCACACACTCTTCTTCATCGTTCTTCCCTCACTGTAAAACCTCGAGGGTAGAAGAAAGGCATATAAAATCATTGGGTATTTTGATAGTGATTGACTTTATACTGATTATAGGATTTTATTACTTCTGACGCATTTTTACAAGAGAATATTAACTTTAACCACTTCTGTACCGGCGAAGTATTTTTAACTTTTTTCTAGCTTAATTAGACGATTTTATTCAGTTTAAGAAGGATCTGTGGTAGTGAAAAGGGTTAAGTGAGATAGTTCGAAGCCTAATAATTGCTCGAGGCCCATTTACAAATGAATAAATTCGTCTAATAGTAGCCATACTAAAGTTAAAAAGACGTCGCCGGTACAGAAGGGGTTAATAATTTAACAAACCCTTCCATGCCTTCTTTAAATCTACATACATGTTGTTGTCTAGTAGATGTACAGTATGCATGTTGTTAATCTCGTAAAGTAACACAGACGGTCATTGTGGTAACTTGTATATTTGACCTTCGGTTAACTACAGGAGCGGGCATGATTCCAAGAACTGTCTATTGTCTCTTCCTTTAATTCGAATATCTAGGGTCTTGACACGAAAATCAGGGTTCTTAATTGGGTAATAACATCTTGTGGAACTGGCTAAGACAACATCCCCATTATATCACGCAATATTTTGCATATATCGTAAAATGGGATATCCCACCTCAGAGTGATAAAGATTTATAATGTATTATAGCGAGTTTTCTCTCAAGGAAATGTGAAGTTAGTCTAGTTCTATAGTCACCGAAAACCTTTTAGGTAATGTAGTGAGTTTTTGAGAGGAGGACTTTAACTTTTCGTACAGAGATGTTACAAATTTGTTAAAGTCCACGATTTTTTATGAGTGGGATCCAAGTGTACTTAACACAACAAAAATGCATGAATAAGGTTATTGGTAAATACTTGGCTTTGAATGCACAACGAAGGAAACATGATTAGATTTAGACACACGAGATAGTCGTAGGTAGTGAGTTCCAGAATATACTGTGAAATATATACGAATAAATAACCGTTCACTCTTGGGATACTTTGGAAGATTTGGAATGGCAGTACGACCTTCAATAACTTGCATCAACCCCCCCCCCCCCACGACGTATATATATATATATATATATATATATATATATATATATATACTGTATATATATATATATTCCCAGTGATGAGTAAATGCAGTGTCGAGCAAGTTTTTGTATACTTTCTCTATTACTTAAGCCAAGGTGCACACAATAGCATGGGTGGTAGCCAGGTGAAGAAGGACAAACTTTTGATTGATAATTTAAGTTGAAATCTAGAGGAAGTACATAGACAGAGGAGTTGGTATTGCAGGGCAAGTGAGTGGGGGAGGATGGGAAGGGCAAGGTGGTGTGGGGTTTGGTATTGGTGATGGTGAGGGTCTTGACTATGGTGTGCGAGAGGATCCTAGGGGACTCTGAGGAGTCGGGTTGCTTGAACTCCTCGTCCTCCGTGGCCCTCTTGCGCACTGGGGTCCCCTTCATAGTGTGGGGGAAGTCCTCTTCCTACACTACCAGTCCAGCCCTGAATGGCAAAACCTAGACCCTCTTTCTCCTGATGTATGAGTCAGGGTCCGTGAGCTCCCCTGACGAGCTCGGGTGAATCCCCTCCTCCACTCTTCCCCTATAGTGTGATAGGGCTGCCTCTGGTGTTAAGCGCTCCCCCTGTGATAGGGTTGTCTCTGGTGTTCTTGAGTTTATTCGTCTCTACCTGACCCTGGAACGTTAGTGTATTCATCCCTACCAGACTCTAGCTAGGTAGTTTTCTCTGGTGTTAGCAGTCCCCCTCCCCCCGGTGTCTGAAAGGGGTGTTTCCGGGTGGATGGGACTCTATAGCCTTGGTGGGCAACCCAACTAGGGGAATAAACCCTAAACAAATTACCGATGGGCGGCACGCTAATCGGTGCCACTTGCAGGTGGCGATCTCTATAACAGATAACAGATGGGGAGATTGCAGGCACCAATCGAACAAGGCAATACCCAGGGGAGACCTATAGGCATTTGATTAGGAGTTGCTGGAACTCCTGTTTCATTTGTCTGGCTTCTCTTATTGTCTAGGTTTGTGCCTCACCTACCCAGAGTGATCCAGCTAGCTTTCGCAAACACTTCCTCCTGTTATCTACTTACCTACACTAAACAAGCACACCACTTCTTTCTGCCACAAAGAAAAACAAAATCTCGCTCTTTCGACTCTGGGGAAGGCACTTGTCACGGGCAGCTCTGCCTTTTGTCTCCCTCAACCACATAGAAAACAAAAAATCTGGTGTCACACGAGCGATTATTCCGGCAATTTTCGATGAACAAGTTTGATCTTACACCGTTTTGAGGCTGTTCTGCATTGGATTCGGAAACTAGATAGAATATAAATTATGTTAGGTAGTTTAATTATCTTAACACTATTTCTGAAGCTGCTAGGCTGCAAGGCTGCAATCGCCCTTAAGAATTGACGCAAAAATCGTTCATGTCACACTGCCTTAACCCCTTCCGGTACGTTGACGTCCTTTTGATTATATTCTGGCAACTATTAGACCATTTTATTCAGCATAGGAAGGACATCTACTCACAAAATGGCTACAGATTATCACGATTCATCCCTTTAGTTACCATACAGCCTTCCTAAGCTGCATAAAATCGTCTAAATGTAGCCGAAATAAAACAACAAGACATTCCCGGCAGTGAAAGGGTTAAGGGGAGGTTTTTACTTTGGTCCCTAGATATCCTTCAAGCTTAAGATTACACCCCCTTGAGCCCCTTTCAAGATAAATTTGTACATTTTTCGGTAGAAAAATGTCCCGGCTGAAAGCCGGATCCTCTTAAATTACAGGCTCGCTATCGCTCGCCAGGATAAATTCGACACCTAAATGGCACGAAAGGTCTTAAAATTGACAAATGGGTTGAAAGTTCTTAAAATCGTCAAAAGAATGGGGCGAACGTCTTAACATTAGGAAAACAATGGGGCTAAACATGAGGGAGAAAAGGAGTCAAGAAAAAAATCCCTCAAGTGGACATCTCTCCTTAAAGGATGAGATGTTCCCGGAGGCGAGGTAAGACATGACGACATATACAGATTAAACCATTGAAGATTATGACTCATTTTGGCAGTTTATTCTGGCTATCATTAGACGATTTTAGACAGTTTAGGAAGGATCTGTAGGGATTATAAGGGTAAGGACTATCTCAATACACTTCCTCCGTCCATATACACTTCCTCCTAATCTGAATAAAAGCGTCCAATAATATGCGATAAAACTAAAAAGAAGTCTGTATTTGCATCTTGAAAGGACTAATAACACAAAAATAAACCCACTCCAACACCTTTCTCTCTCTCCAACACAACTTCTTCTCTTTCAACACTTCGAAAAAGTAGGTAAGAGGTGCCGTTGTAAAGGCGCATCCCTCAATACCTTCACCTGACCTGAGGCCTGTAGTGCCTCGCAAACTATTAACGCACATAAAAAAGCCACTCCAACAGTTTCCTCCCTCTTCAGAAAATATGACTAGTAGAAAGTAGCTACGAGATGCCGTTGTAAAGGCTTATCTCTCAATACCTTCACCTGACCTGACCTGACATCACTCCACTCTACGTAAAACATTTCTCGGCTCCTCCACATATACGAACCATTTGTGTATATTATATTTTCACACACAAAAAAGAACACACTCTCTCTCTCTCTTTTATTACTCACAAGATAAGCAGAAGAGATGTTCCCGGTGGCGAGGTAAGGTCTGCAGTGCCACACATCACTCCTCCCCTGTATATAAACAAGTCCCCGGTACCTCCCCCGTAGTGACGTCACGAGGGGAGGTGGTGAGTGTGGAGCTTAATAATTGGTCATTGTTCACGAAAGTCGATGGATAATACACACTATATTTCTGTCTACCTTTGCTGCGTACTCCCTTCTTCTATTCAGTGTGCAGTTGGATCTGAATACATGATTATATTGAAATTCAGTATTCGATAAATGGATAAATGGATCATAGTCATGTACTTTTTGTTTGCGGGATTGCCATCTCCCTCATGTTTAGCCCCATTAATTTTGATATTCTAAGACGTTCACTTCATTAGTTTCGCGATTTTAAGTAATTTTTCCCCATACCCGTCAATTTTAAGACCTTTCGTGCCATTTAGGGGTCGACCTTTTAGGAGGAACCGACCTTCGGCCAGGACAGTATACACTTATTTCGAAGGGGGTCTTTTGTTTTTTAAGCTTGATGGAGGTCTACGGAGAAAACAAAAAAATAATAACAATTTAATAAATCTATTCATAAATACCCCCTACCCCCTTAAGGGAGCCCACCTCGCTTTTTTTTTTCTCTTTCGCCCCCTCTCTCTTTGGCTTTTATCCATTCGGTCCCATTCAGCTTACTGTTTTAAGACGCTTACCCCCATCCAGGTGTCAATATTTTAATGGCGATCGGTAGCAAGCCAGCATATATAAAGTATATTTTTGTTTTGACAGCAAGCTAAATTTGTACATTTTTCGATAGAAAAATGTCTCCGGCGAAGCCGGATTTCTCCATACAATGCTGGCTCGCTATCGTTCGCCAGGAAGAAATCGACACCTGGATGGGGATAAACGTCTTAAAACAGTTGGCTGAATGGGGCCGAATGGATACAAGCCAGGGAAAGAGACAAAAAGGAGAGAAAGATAAACAAAATAGCCGGTGACCCCCCTTAATATAACGCCTAAGAGCACGATTCGCGACACATTACACGGGTTTGGCCTGTGCAAATGTGATATATGAGACTACGTTATATCCATTACTACGCGATATAACCCCAGTATATTAACCCTTTGAAGCTCTGACGCGTTTTAACAGTTTATTTTGGTTCTCATTAGACGATTTGATGCAGCTTAGGAACGATCTGTGGGTATTAAAAGGGTAAATACTATCTTAATCGACCCTTTGACTTTCATATACCGTTACTAATCTAAATAAAATCGTCTAATAGTGGCCATAAACAGAACAGAAACGCGTATTGGAGCTTGAAAGGGTTAAAGGGGGTGGGCGTATTGAATTGCTCATTTATGTATCCCTTCATTTAGTTTCCTCTCTTGACTTAAAACAAACTTAAAACAAACACTCGCCAAGACCCTCCTTGAAGATATATTTGTACATTTTTCGATAGAAAAATGTCCCGGCCGAAGGCCGGTACCTCTTAAATTACAGGCTCGCTATTGCTCGCCAGGAAAAAATCGACATCTAAATGACACGAAAAGTCTTAATAATGAACACAAATTGGGGCGAAAGGTCTTAATATCGCCTAACTGATGGGCCGAACGTAATAAGATCTCAAAACTAATGAGGTTAAACATGAGGGAGAAGGGAGACCAGAAAAACGACCCACACTCGCCACATAATGGCTCGCTTCGTGATCGATAAATCTTCATTACGCGAGTTTGTTTATTTTGGCAACAATTGATATAGGACACGCCCTCGTATCCATTAAATCCATTACGCGATCGAACACCAGAATATTAACTCTTATACCGACGATGTATAATGTATTTTAACTACATTTAGACATGAAGCTTGAGAAGGATATGTGGTAGCTAAAAGGATTAATCGAGATAGTCTGTAGCCTTTAAGTTGGTCGACGTCTTTCCTAAACTGAATAAAATAGTCTAATAGTAGCCTGAATAAAAGACGTCGCCTGTACAGAAGAGGGTAACTCTTAGATTATAATGACTTTCGACGGTTTTATGCAGCTTAGGAAGGATCTGTGGGAATTATGAGAGTAAAGACGTATATTCTGGCTATCATTAAACGATTTTGTTCCCCTAGAGACTAAGTGTTTTTGTTTTTGAAAGAGACTGGCCTCTTTCACCTTTTCTGTTTTAATTTCCTATTTAATGTATGGCATTGATGTCTGGCATTTATTTTAGCTTTTTCGAGATCATATAACCTTCTCGAAGCGCCATGTTTTTCATCAATCAAATCAATTTTTGACATTTAATGTAGTTTCTTTATTCATGCAGAGTTTAGTCAAATTTATCAGAACGTCCCCAACTTCCCAAATTGACTAATTCCTTGAACTTGCTCATGTAGTAATGTACACCCTATGTGGTGGATTGTGTTCATGTAGTAATGTACACCCTATGTGGTGGATTGTGTTCATGTAGTAATGTACACCCTATGTGGTGGATTGTGTTCATGTAGTAATGTACACCCTATGTGGTGGATTGTGTTCATGTAGTAATGTACACCCTATGTGGTGGATTGTGTTCATGTAGTAATGTACACCCTATGTGGTGGATTGTGTTCATGTAGTAATGTACACCCTATGTGGTGGATTGTGTTCATGTAGTAATGTACACCCTATGTGGTGGATTGTGTTCATGTAGTAATGTACACCCTATGTGGTGGATTGTGTTCATGTAGTAATGTACACCCTATGTGGTGGATTGTGTTCATGTAGTAATGTACACCCTATGTGGTGGATTGTGTTCATGTAGTAATGTACACCCTATGTGGTGGATTGTGTTCATGTAGTAATGTACACCCTATGTGGTGGATTGTGTTCTTTTATTTATAAATTATTATTTTACTTAAGCGTTGTTTCCACATGGCGATTTTGATTAGTTATTTTGTATTTTTACTGTGTTCGTATACGTTTTGGTTTGTTTATTTTGCAAGTTTTACATTATACAGTAATTATAATATAAGGTTTGTTGGAAACTGTTTGACCTGGTAGAGTCTATTACAATGGTTTGGGGAAGGACACTATATAAAACCTTCAATATTTAGTTAGGGTTTATATTTATATTTATATTGTAGTACAGTTTGAGCTTAGAATCCTCTATATAGTAATATCCTCCTGAAGTTTGACACACCTATTTTTGGGCATCCTTTCTAGTATCTTTTCAGTACACTTCTGAATAATTTGAACAGTTGTGTGTAACTATTTAAAGGGAGGAGCAGCACATCATTTCCCCGTGAGCACCTCTAGCACCAACAGCAACACCCCTCCCAAGTAGCCCAGCAGCAGCATGAAGAAAGGCCCCTGGAGGTGGTCCAGGGAGAACACAACCTGTGTGGAAAGGCAAGAATTATTTTATAGAATTGCTTAACTCTCTCAGTGTATGCAGATTTTAATGTATTTGGTCTATTATTGCACAAACGTATTTACCCCTTGAGGCGCAGAATGTGATTAGAATGGTTTATAGGATATTTTAACATTGAAACAACCCAGATGCACCTTGAACATTTATATTTAGTTACCACTATGCCTCTTCAGTTTTCTGTCAATGGTGGTTTAAAGAAAACTATCTTGAGAGGCCTAGCTTAATTAAATATTTCAAAGTGCACATATATAACAACAAAAATGCCATCTATGCAATGGTAGCCAGAATAAACTGCTAAAATTAATCATAATCCTCAAGTTAAGAGTCTGGTTGAGACAATAGAATCAAGGAAGTATATTTCACCTCGTTGATTGCTCGAGGTCCTTTCATAACAGTATAACATTATTGAGAGAATAGTTTTACATGAGTGATATTATTGCTTTCTGTCCTGTTGCTATTATTTTCCATTCAACCTTTCATGGCACTTAGTTTTTCTACCCTGTACTGTATAAAAAATCTATATTGTGACGTATTTACTACCCCAAATATTAGCCAAAACGAAATGGAAGAGGTGCCATCATTTACTGTCAACATTAAGTACAACCCGAATATAGAATGAGAGATACAAAAACTCATCACACTTAGAAGGTTATCTCCTGCGATGCCTTGGAGATTATTATATTTTGTTTAGGTATTGTTGAAGGCTTTTGCCATGCCTGATCGAATAATAAATGTTTAATGTAGTTTATCCCCTCGATTAATAAAAAAAGAAACTAAAGAAATTTTCCCTAGACCCCATTCAAGGAAAATATGCAAATGTTTTGTTACAGAATTGTCAGCTTGATATCGAATGTCCCTGTAGAAAATTAACACATGAATGGGGTGAACGTCTTAAGACCGGGTGAAATGTTTTATCTCCAAACAGATGGAATAATACAAGTAGGATATAAAAAGACCGGCCTCGCATCATTATAATTTAAATTTAATAAACCAGAACACCTCAATATGAAAGTGTTTATTACCCACCTCCTTCTTTTCGGTCCCCTTCACCAGTTTGCCCTCGGGGTTGTCCTCCTTCTGCCACTCCTTCAGGAAGGCGTCCAGGGCGTCTTTCTGCCACTTGGTGATCAGACCAACCTGCACACACCGCTTGATGACGTCGGTGAAGGTCCGCTCATACGGCGCACCCTTTGAAAAATGAATTACTTAAGCGGACAAGCATTTTTTTTTTTTTTTTTTTTCTATATTCCAACTTACTTCCTCTCGGGCATAGGCTGAGAGCCTTAACATTCACCGCTTTACAATGAACAGTGAAGCCCGTGAGGTCTTGTTCCAGTCTAGGGAGTGAGACATGTGAAGCACGTAGAGTACAACGAGCACCTGCCATCTTGCCTTCACATGAGGCACGGTGCTCACTCATGGCCCGAAACGACCCCATCTCTGAAGCCACCTCGTTCCCGTGCTTCACTGTCTCACCCCCTACACTCGGACTCTCACACTTACACACACACAACGCCACCTGTTGAGCAGATAACTCACCAAGCATTGCACCCCTATAGCATATTTTGAATATGGGAATATTCATACAGTGCTATTTAATCAGGGAACAATGAGGGTATTTTATTGACGTTTCGGTGGGCTTGTGGTAATGCACTGATACCAGGTACAGCACAAATTCCATCCCAATAATATCTTCCCATTGATACATCGGGATTTGAACCTGGGACCTTTGGATTACCAGGCCAGTGGCAAGACCACTCCACCACACCTCCCCTCTGTGTATATAATATTGATCTTGCTCACTATATGATAGCGTAGGTGGAAGATGGATACAATCATTATCAACAAAAACCTAGGTATATCCGTTAATTAAGGCATTGTATAAATTACTGTATAATTTGATTTCTGGTATAAGTAGTTCATGAGGTCTAAGTTGTACTATACTTGTGAATTCAAGCCCTGGGCTCTAAATACAGTAATAGGGAATAATAATCTATTGTAAAAGAGTCAGAGACACAAGATGTACTAGGCACACCCAGCTCAATTCGGTACATTTATCTAATGGCATGACAAGATAAAAGTTTTTTATATCATATGATTAAACCCTAGAGGTGCTCGCTTTGCACGGACCTATAAAGACGTTATCGTTCTCATTAACAAACCTTGGGAACAATCCAGGCTTTACTGCCAGGAAACAATGCATCCTTCGCCATATGTATGTCGTTCTTCCTGTTCGGGTTGTTGTTGTGTCGAGCTACCCGGGGGTCAAGGTAGCTCTTCCAGTAGACGAAGGAGTGATGGCCCTCCTCCACCATCCTCATGCTGTCCGCACTCTTGTGAAATTCCAAGTTGGTGAACATTCTCTGGTGCAGCGGGATGTTGGCTAGGGCGAAGATCGTGTATACTGCTCCCTTTAAAAGCGTAATACATGTTAGTGGGGAATGATACACTAATATACACTTTACCTATGCGTAGGCTTGCCTGAGAATATTAAAATCGTCAAGTGATAGCCTGAATTAAAAATAAGTTGATTGTGCAACACGAAATAGTTTAAACCTCTTGGCTAGGAGAAGCCTTTCCTAATAATGAATTACATCATCTAATATAATCTATTCAGCAAGGATTTTACCATCTTGGAATGTGCCTGCACTTACGCCAGACTAAAGTACAATTTCAATTCCACTAACCTTCGATGGTGTAATTCCATATGAGAGGCCAGATTCGACCAACTCCTCTGCGGTATCAATGTTCTTGGGAATGAAGGGCACGGCCAGGGTGCTGGTGAGGGAGGTCTTGTAGTACGTGGTGACCAGGAAGGCGTACAGGAACCAGAACCCCAGAAATACCTAACGGAAAGTAAATTAATATCCCTTTCAAGATACGATGACGCAATTATGTTATTAAAACATTCCTTTGAAATAAGATTTGTTTTTGAGGGGCATACACTGGGAGAGTGTGCGCACTCGATGGTGTCTGAAATAATTATGATTACTTACAAGTGATGGGTACTTTCTGTGGCGGCTTGCGAGCTGGGTGCAGGAATTAGCAGGTAGTGGAACCTCTGAGCATTTTGTAACCACTATTGCGTAAGCTGGCCTAATCCATCCCTCTCGCTTTGACAGCACCAATGCCTCATGAAACAGATCCGTCCCTCTCATCCGTAAGGGGTATTATAACTTACTTTTCCTAATACTGTTGCCATACACATGCCAAAAACATGTAACTCTGTTGTTATACAAATAAAAAGTATGTTGGTTACATAAAATCAAGTTAACTTAAGTAGTATACGATGAACAATAAAACTCACCCTTCCAGACTGGAGGGAAAGTAAAACATCGAGAGACTGGCTGAGGAAGGAGGCCAAGATGTGCATGAAGGCGTGGGAGGACAGGAGGCGGGAGGAGGTGAGAGTGGCCTGGGCGTGGTAGATGACGTGGTAGAGCAGCGACCCACCACCCACGGAGAACAACACACACCACCACACATTTACTGGGAAGGAATGGCAGTGCATTAGTGATCCCTTTCAGGATGTCAAACGTGATCACTTCATGATTTACACGCATCTATGATAATAATTTAATCCATTACATTTTATATCTTGCCAATGTCAGTGACATTATAAAATGGCACTTTGTTCATAGTGGTTCATAGTGTTATTGGCAGCTTATTTTATTTTTTCACTTTTGAAGAGGTTCATATAATTCCTCTTTGTCATTTAGCAGTCATTTTCATTGCCAAATCCTGAAGACTTTCAATTGATGCCTAGCCAGACTTTAATTTGCACTTACTTCTGAAGGGGGTGAGGACCTTGCGCCATGGAGGAGGGGGGCGCATCTTGGCCGTGATAAAGGTAAGGGCGTCCATGTAATAGCTGTAGGTGTAGTCGGCCACCCGCATCCTCGCTTCTATTTTCGAGATGGTTAGGGAGAAGTTGGCTCGCCCCACCTCCACTTCCCTCACCAGGCCATTGAACTCGCCCTAAAGGATATTGGCAAGAGCATAGTTAACCCTCTCACGCTTGCTTAAGTTTCATGGACACTTAATACCACTAACGTTGACTCTCAAGCGCTAATTGCACTACCGCATGATGATCTATGTATGTTATCGCTGTGTTTTAGCCTACAATAATGGCTTCTACAGGCACTGTTGTATATACATCCAAAGATACAGCAAGACCAGTATTATAATAAAACCAGGAACAAATTCCATGAGGTAAAATCTAATTTATTTAATAATTTTTCAGAGTTTACTCGTTCGTAATTTCGTTATATGCTAACCAATAGAAGCATTTGTCACACTAATTCTAATATAATTATGCATTAGAATGTTTTTATCATCAATAGTTGTTTTTACATGCATATAATAAATATCGGTACTTGGCGAATACAAATGCTTATCTAGCCAAAATATTAATTCTACAACAATTTTTAGCAACACGAATTACGTTTAGTACAATCTATTATATCTCTGTAATCTGTATATGATTGTCTAATGCCTGCCAGAATACATATATAAAGATTCATCATCATATGAAAAGGGTTAAAGTAAATCTGTGTCTTATGACTTACCTTTTCATTAGGGTATCCCCAATATCCATCTGCAGGAACTACAACTTGGTATGTAAAGTTGAGCTGCTTGGAAACTGTATCGACTAGAAACTTGTCTAAGCATGGCCGAAGTTTTACTACCAAGGATCCCTCGGTTTTCGTATAGGCGACCGCAGGAATATAAGTAAGAGTTATGGCAGTAAGTTTGGTTCCGTAGAAGTTGGCCATCTGTTCGGGGAATATGTTCTCCGTACTGGTGAGTCCTGTGTCTCTGGACCACCTGTTTACAGTGAGGACTTGCGGGGAGCCTGAAGGGTGGAAGAGCTGGCGGATTAATACACGCCAGTTGCTCTTGTTTTCAGACTTTTCTTGGACGAGAACTGCCACGTTCTCCTCCTTTTCCAGGCGCTGGTCTAAGAGGAACTGTTCTGCTTCGTTGGAGGTTTGGGTGTGAACCAGGAAGTAACGAGTGAGCCTCTTCCTAAGTAACTGGTTTGTTAACACTCCCATGAGTTTGGGATCGGGAGGCCCAGACAACAGGTAACTTACACACTTAACTGGTGTGAATGTGTGTGCCTTAGTGACGATATTATCAAACTCTTTCTTAATATCCGTTATTGCCATCTTTGCTCTGTCAAAATACATCACTGGTTTATCTCCTGGAATGTTATCCTTCTCATCCTTGCTGAAGAGAGAGTTGTCAGATATAGTTTGTTTACCAAGGCCAATGGTTGAATTAAGGACTGCATTCGATTCTTGGGTAGACAAAACCACTCTAAGACAGTTAACAGTGTACTCTCTGTCCAGGATATCCATTAATACAGATAATTCAGTAACTTGGTCGTCTTGGTAAGAATCCACGGCTTCAGTAACAACATCAGCAAGTGAGAGACCATTTCCTCCTGATGACTTGAGGTTGAAGGTGAAAAAGATCGTCGCTACTCGAAGTGAATTTATCCAGTTCATTATTGCGAGATCTGGAAAAGTATATATACATGTAATTCAGTCAATGTGTTGTTATGACTGGGGTTCAAATATATCAGGGCTCTTATTCATTGGACTAGTAATGGCATAAATGTTACAACGGAAAGCGCTAGCTCCAACCTCTGATGTATATCCCCAGTGAACAAAGAACACAAATACTCTACAGAGTTCTATATGCAATAATAGGCTATCAAACTCTCAATAAATGTGCGTCTACTCTAGGCTTAATGTTATGTGAAAACAGCCTATTACTACCTATAACCGAAGGTGCTTGGTTGTGGTAAGAGAAGTTACAGCTTACGTTACTTTAATCAATAAATGTCAGGCACTCCTGCATGAAAGAAAGTGCACTAAAGTCCTTCAACACTAACAAGGAATCTTCTTTAAATGTTAGATGCTATAAAGATGCTCGTATCGGAAATGGAACCCAAAAAGGCAGGCAGCGGAACAATGCTCGTGCAGGCTATGCACACAAAAAGGCAGAATATATAATGCCGTCGGAGCCAAGAATATCCTAAACACTACAACAATAATAATAATCGCCACGACAATGCAGTATTCCTATCAACAAAAAGAGCCTAAGTCGTTTGTGTCTCCATACATCAAACTAGGCTGCGAAATGCTTGTGTAATCATAAATGGGTATGCATAAAAAGAGTAATTAGGTTAATATACTTAATGTCTACTGTGACTGATAAAGTCTAGCTAGAGTCAATGATACGAGATACTGGTGCGCATGGCATGCTGCATAGCCTAGTGCAAATCTCAAGTCTGTGCGTCAAATATTACGTTATAATGAAGGGTAGCTCTCTTGAGAAACCTTAATACCGAAGTATTAAGCGTTCTCCTGGCGTACCTCAAAGACAAACAATCGAGACTAGAACAGTGCAGAATGGTATAGGCAAAAAGCCCTTATTCGTGCATGCTCTACTCTCAATGGCACACAGACTAGAATTTACTCAATCAACTCCAGTTCTCAGGTATGTCGTGCCGCTTTTAACTAAAGCCAGCACTCATAGGAAACAATACCTTATAATATCAGACTCCTAGTCTAGCATTATCTAATCCAGCAGAACACTAATAATTATAGGACGCGGCAATATGAAAGCCAACCAATGCTTCGTGATCCACTTATCTTAACAACTAACGTACATAGGTTATATCAGACCTTAACGCACAATACAACTGGCCAGCATTAAGCTGATTTTGCAGAGTTAACCAGAGGGGGTATAATATTAATAAAAGGTGGTGAAAGATATGGAAAATGAGAGAGATAGGCAGAGGAAAAGATTCTCAGGTACGGAGCGGGGACAGATAGCAAGGGGAAAAAAGATGGGTGCGTTCTAGAAACCAGATCTGAGGGAGAGAGTGGCGAGGAACTGTATATATACTCGCACTAGCTCGAGATGCGTGGGGAAAAAGCGGTTACAAGTCATCTAACCACTAGCAAGAGCTTGCAGCATGGTAAGGGCCTCTCTCCACCAACCCCCGCGAGGCAGCCAGCCGTGACGTCATCGAGCGGGACAAAAAACACTGCGCGCCCCCTCTCACTCTGTTCTACTCTCTCTCTCTCTCCCAGATCCCATCATTACTAGTTAATGATAAAACATATACTTTACAATTAGATATATAAAGCCTTGACATGGGCGAAAACAAAGAGCCTTTCTGGACTGCCCATGACACGAGCTTTCATATGAAATAAAGCACACTCTAATACATAAACTGTAGCCCCATCCACTGCCCTGGCGATCCTAGCGAGTCACTGTAGGACAAGCCATGCGGTTCTAACTGAGTGGTTAACGTCACACCCCTCCAAGATTTTTCTCAGAGGCCCCAAGGCTCACAAAAATCTGATGGTTAGAACCCATGCTATATCTCCACTTCCCATCACCCAGCGGCAGTAAAATATATGGCACAGTTCTTCAACAAAACAGTTTTTTCAAAATTATAACCCTCCCAACACAATAGGTTAAATTATATGTAGTTATGCTCCTCAAGAGCGAGCTTCTCTAGCCCAGCATTCTGAGAGGAGTGCAACTCAGAATTACTGCTATAACATACTGAAAAAATTCAACTATCAAAGAAAGTTTTTTTTATTTGATTTTTATGTTTATAATTTGTTTATTTCGGCTGCACTATAGGGGCAAGCCTAGTTTTTCTTCTATACCAAACGCTCAACTCCTGCTTTACGACCCAATACGCTGGGCTACAACCGCGAGCCAACAAGCACCAAGCGCAAAATACTATTCAAACTAAAGCAGGAGGCTACCCGTGTGTCAATCTACCCAGGATCATATACCCTTGAACGACCATCTGCATCCACGTTGTCACAACCGGGAATATGGCGTATGTCCAGGTTATATACCAATAACCTTAGTGACCACCTGGTCAGCCTCATATTCCGATTGTGAAACTGGTCCAAGAACTTGAGAGGGTGATGATCTGGGTAAACTACAACGACCGGACCATAGGCTGGAACACAGACCTCGAAATGCCTCAGAGCAAGTACAACCGCCAGCAGCTCCTCCTCGACAACAGAGCAGCTCCCCTGGGCTGAATTGTACTTCTCCGAGCAGAAACTAACAGGATGCTCCAGCCCATCATCGTCCTTTTCCACAAGGACGGCACCAGCCCCCACACCACTAGCCTCCGTTGCTAGTTGGAAAGGTAGGCTAAAGTCAGGGGCCCTGAGGATCGGGTGAGTGCACAACAGGTGTTTTACTTCTCTAAACACCTTCTCACACTCAGGCGCCCATTTGAACTTCTTATCCTTCCAGTTATCCTCCACCTGAGCTTGACTGTCCCGTTCTCCTTCTCCACCTTGACTGCTAAACGTCATCACAGGCACAGTGAGAGGCTCAGGGGGGTGCCTCCCATACTCCTTCATGGGATTAACATGACATAACTGATTGCGTTTCCGTCTGTCTGGAGTGGCTACCAAGTAAACCAGGTCCGATAGCTCCTCCACCACCCTACAAGGACCAGCGTACTTCGCGGATAAGGGGTGACCTACAAGGGGCAGTAGAATCAACACCTCCTGACCCACGTGGAACTCCCTGAGTTCAACCTTGAGGTCGTACCTGTCCTTCATGAGGGCCTGAGAACTAGTCAAATTACGGCCAGCCAACTCCAGACTGCGCAACATCCGTTCCCGACTGTCGAGGACATACTTGAGCATAGAACATGGTTTTTCTGCACCCTCCCATACTTCTTCAACCATATGGAGAGGCCCTCTGACACGGTGTCCAAAGACGAGCTCATCAGGGCTGAATCCCAAACTCTCCCCAGGTACCCTCCGCACAGCAAACAAAACACATGGCAGGCCAAGATCCCAATCCTTCCCACTCTCAAAGCAACAACAACGAAGCACAGATTTCAAGGCTGAGTGCCATCGCTCTAACACACCCTGGCTCTCCGGATGATACGCAGATGACACAACCCCAACAATCCCATGCTGCGGCATTGCTTGGACAAAGAGGCTAGAAGTGAAGTTGGGTCCCCGGACTGACTGAATCCCCTGCGGGTAACCATACTGGGAAGAATACACTAGCAAGCGTCGGATCACCGTCTTCGCCGACCCATTTCTCATAGGGTACGCGTCAGGGTACCTGGTTGCTACATCTCTCGACTGTGCATCACTGTCCTCCTTCAACTCTTTCGTCTTTTTAAGCCCATCCTCTGCCTTTTCCACAACAGTTACTGGGTCTTCTTCAGACTCGATATTTGGTCCTAATACTGAGTCCCCGAGAAGGGCCGTTGATACTAGACTCTCAACCGCATCAACTTCCAACCCCTTCTCGGTACCCTTCCTCCGCTGATCTAAAGATTGTTGACCAGAATGTGACTCCCTGGATGCAGGATCTCCGGTGACAACACACGCCATAGGCTGCACCGGACACTTCTCAACCCACTCCTGCTCCTCCCTACTCACGTCGGCCGGCTTCTCGGCAACGACCAAGGGTGGAGCCTCAGAAGTAGGTCCCGCAAAGTCGTTGCCGAGAAGGAGGTCGATGCCCCCAACAGGTAACTTCTTCACAATTCCTACATCCAGGTCCCGAGTCACACCATCAACTTCCACCTTCATTCTTACAAGCGGGTATGACCTTGTTGCATTAACTCCCTGAACCACAACTACCCGCGCCGTATTGACAGGTTTACCAGTGAAATTTCTCAACAGTGTTTGCGATGCCCCAGTGTCACGCAAAATTCTCACCTCATGTCTTCTACCCCCCCACTCCACACAACCGAGTCCCCTGTGGTCACTAAAGGCATCACGGACAGGGAATAAGCCTTCCGGATCCTTCTGCACTGGCAGCGTATTTACCTCGGAAGAAATGCCTCTAACAAACTCCGATGTCCTCTTGAACACTCCAATGCCGTGAGCAAAAGACACGGCTGCCGGAGGAGGTCGACTAGGGCACTCATTTGCCTTATGACCCTCCTGGTGGCAACTAAAACACATAAATTTCGGTTTCGGCTTTTACTGTGATGTAAAAGGCCCCTGACTTTTCACATAGGTGTGGTGTTAGGTTTGAATTCAGTTTTAGTTTCATGGCTCTTCTGTTTAAATGTGTCATTGTTACGGGGAGGGGGAGGATAACGGTCCTTAGCACTTACATCGTACTTCTGTGAGGACCCGCAACCCCGAATCAACGACAGCCGTCGATCAGCCATTTCTGCTGCTTCGACTAGAGTTCTTGGGTTTTTCTCCTTCAAGTTCAAAGTTAGATCACCGCCCGTGCTCTTAAAGAACTGCTCCAACATCATTAACTGCTTAATTTCATCAAATGTTGTGACCTTCTCAGATCGGAGCCAGTTCCCCATAGCATCGGACAAGTCCCGGGCGTGTTCCAAAAAGGTGCTATCTCTTCCCTTAGTTACACCCCGGAACTTCAAACGGTACGTTTCTGGTTGCAATTCGTAAGCCCTCAGGACAGCCTCCTTGAGATCCTCGTACACAATACATAACTCCAAAGGTAACGCATCGTAGGCTTTAAGACCCTTGCCTATTAATCTAGAGGATACAAGTGCTGCCCATTTACTCTCTGGCCACTGATGTTCCTGGCACTTCTTCTCAAAGCGTGCGAAAAATTCTGTTACACCACTCTCATCAAACACCGGAACCAGTTTCAATAAGTGCGAGAGAGATTGATCATGAGCACGGTTACCAGCCCCAAGTCGCTGTCCCGCTGTCTCTACTCGCGACTTCTCTACGTCCATGTCGGCACAGTATCTAGTCGACTCAGCTTGGATTTTTGCTAGCTCTATTTGCTGCTGAAGCTCACCTGCCCTGATAGCCTTTCTCTCTTCGATCTTAGCTAATTCGAGCTGAAGCAATAATTCTGGAGATAACCCTTGAGGAGGTGAAGGTGCTACAATGTTTGAAATTACCGGTGGTCCCCCCAGGGGCAACCCACCCTGCCAGTCACCACCCAACTGCGGAAGCGTACCCGGGGTCGGCAAACTACTGGGATGGCTGGGAGTCGAGTGTAGGGGAAGCATGGCCGAAGGGCTCTGAGCACTCAACCCATCTCGCTCACCAGTCACCCTGCCCAGTACACACGTTATCAAGTTATCCTTGGTCATGCTGCTAGTAACCGTATGACCGATAGCTGTGGCCAGGCATTGAAGACCGTACCGATCCATACCCTCCAACCGCTCGGCAGTAACAGGCCATTGCAAAAATATCCTAGCATCCTCCTCACAGTTCACCCGATTAACCCTTTCATCATGCTGCTGTTCCTCAGTTTCGACATTACGTACTGTGTCTCCATTCTCCTCTGATCCGGTATAAGACATGATGCTCACAAAAATTTCCCACCTCAATATTCAGAAAAGAAGTACCCCAAACTCTTATACCTCAATATACACACAAAAATTATCGGAAATACTCAAGGGCTATACTATGTTGCAAAAAAAAACATTCTTGCTGATCCCCGCAAAATATTCTCCAAAACAACAAAATAAATGTTCGCTGCTAATAAATGTAGGTTCACCAAATCCTAGGCAAGGTCGCCATTTGTTACGACTGGGTTTCAAATATATCAGGGCTCTTATTCATTGGACTAGTAATGGCATAAATGTTACAACGGAAAGCGCTAGCTCCAACCTCTGATGTAAATCCCCAGTGAACAAAGAACACAAATACTCTACAGAGTTCTATATGCAATAATAGGCTATCAAACTCTCAATAAATGTGCGTCTACTCTAGGCTTAATGTTATGTGAAAACAGCCTATTACTACCTATAACCGAAGGTGCTTGGTTATGGTATGCAAAGTAAGGTGGTAAGAGAAGTTACAGCTTACGTTACTTTAATCAATAAATGTCAGGCACTCCTGCATGAAAGAAAGTGCACTAAAGTTCTTCAACACTAACAAGGAATCTTCTTTAAATGTTAGATGCTATAAAGATGCTCGTATCGGAAATGGAACCCAAAAAGGCAGGCAGCGGAACAATGCTCGTGCAGGCTATGCACACAAAAAGGCAGAATATATAATGCCGTCGGAGCCAAGAATATCCTAAACACTACAACAATAACAATAATCGCCACGACAATGCAGTATTCCTATCAACAAAAAGAGCCTAAGTCGTTTGTGTCTCCATACATCAAACTAGGCTGCGAAATGCTTGTGTAATCATAAATGGGTATGCATAAAAAGAGTAATTAGGTTAATATACTTAATGTCTACTGTGACTGATAAAGTCTAGCTAGAGTCAATGATACGAGATACTGGTGCGCATGGCATGCTGCATAGCCTAGTGCAAATCTCAAGTCTGTGCGTCAAATATTACGTTATAATGAAGGGTAGCTCTCTTGAGAAACCTTAATAGCGAAGTATTAAGCGTTCTCCTGGCGTACCTAAAAGACAAACAATCGAGACTAGAACAGTGCAGAATGGTATAGGCAAAAAGCCCTCATTCGTGCATGCTCTACTCTCAATGGCACACAGACTAGAATTTACTCAATCAACTCCAGTTCTCAGGTATGTCGTGCCGCTTTTAACTAAAGCCAGCACTCATAGGAAACAATACCTTATAATATCAGACTCCTAGTCTAGCATTATCTAATCCAGCAGAACACTAATAATTATAGGACGCGGCAATATGACAGCCAACCAATGCTTCGTGATCCACTTATCTTAACAACTAACGTACATAGGTTATATCAGACCTTAACGCACAATACAACTGGCCAGCATGAAGCTGATTTTGCAGAGTTAACCAGAGGGGGTATAATATTAATAAAAGGTGGTGAAAGATATGGAAAATGAGAGAGATAGGCAGAGGAAAAGATTCTCAGGTACGGAGCGGGGACAGATAGCAAGGGAAAAAAGATGGGTGCGTTCTAGAAACCAGATCTGAGGGAGAGAGTGGCGAGGAACTGTATGTATACTCGCACTAGCTCGAGGTGCGTGGGGAAAAAGCGGTTACAAGTCATCTAACCACTAGCAAGAGCTTGCAGCATGGTAAGGGCCTCTCTCCACCAATCCCCGCGAGGCAGCCAGCCGTGACGTCATCGAGCGGGACAAAAAACACTGCGCGCCCCCTCTCACTCTGTTCTACTCTCTCTCTCTCTCCCAGATCCCATCATTACTAGTTAATGATAAAACATATACTTTACAATTAGATATATAAAGCCTTGACATGGGCGAAAACAAAGAGCCTTTCTGGACTGCCCATGACACGAGCTTTCATATGAAATAAAGCACACTCTAATACATAAACTGTAGCCCCATCCACTGCCCTGGCGATCCTAGCGAGTCACTGTAGGACAAGCCATGCGGTTCTAACGGAGTGGTTAACGTCACAGTGTTCAATAATATGTGCAATCAAAAGTTGTCCGGATTAATATTAGGTAGGAGGTTTTGATGCAACAAGAAAAATATGATTAGAATAAATTTGATCCACTTGTGAATGGCAATATCGTTGTTATTATTCCTCTTCACTTACAGATTATTGTTTTGGAAGCAGAACAAACGAGATTCCATTTACTGAACAATAATTAGGGTAGACAAATCTGTGAAACATATTATGTTTTACAGATATTGCAGACAACCAGCCTAAAGTGGCACGCACTGTTTTGTCCCTTATTAATATCCATATATTGATCCCCTATCTATTGCCAGACGCCTTACTCCCCTTTATAAGATTGGCCAAACACAAAATGCCCCCAAGCAAACCTATACCTTGTGAGAAGGACAACCTGTGCCAGTTTGCTGAAGGACGTACAGGATTGACCAGTAAACTTAGTGTACGTCCGACTCCGAGACCCTCGCCTACCGATTAAATACTGTGCAACAATAATATCAGATCTTAATCAGTCGGGGGTTTAAAAGTCTGAGTAATGCCTAATCGAATAGGTATAATCTAATTTATTTATTTCACTCCCAACACCAAACACCTCCCGTGATTCTAACCTGGGTTACCACATACAGATCTTAAACACTATAACCATTACACCATCAAGACAGTTAAAGGTTAAATACATGACTACGATTTTATATCCATTTATCAAATGCTAATACCTAATCGAATAGGTTAGCAGAAGCATATGGGAATACATACAGGTTTTAGGACCGTTTCGTCCATAGAGAACCTGGTTTCAGTCTTACAGCCTAAATGGTGCCATTCAAGGCGACCCTATTTTGAGCTGTCATCAAGCTCTTTATTTTGAGATCGGATTGAAGTTAGTTAGCATTTTACAGATGATATAGAAGGGGTAATTAAGCCTCCGCCTTCCACTGTATTACCCTGAAGATGTCTTGAGAGAATAGACGAAAGCTTGGTGTTCCAATGTTTAATTAGTTTTACTACATATACTGTATAATATATATATATATATATATATATATATATATATATATATATATATATATACAGTATACATAGTTCAACACGTTGTTTACAAATAAACTACTATATAAACGCAATCAGAGGTTTACATGGATAATCCAAAACATCAGGTGTTACAGAATATTTTATTAGTAGTAGGCTACATTGATCATCATTTGCTCAATTCTTACTCTAACTAAATGCGACTTGTACAAGGCTAGGAGGCATAATTATGATTCCTATTGAGAAAGTGATCCGTGATTTGTGATTAGTGATTAATTCATGTGATTATTTTAATATATTTGCATGTGCAGTGGATATGCGTCGGAAGCTCTTGATGGTTTTATATTGATGGAATGTGTTGAATCTTATTTCATTTTCAGTGTATTGTATTGAAAATAAAGTTATAGACACGATTCTTCTTTCTCTGTGGCTTCCATTAACCCTTTATAGTATATGATAACCCAGTTTACATATATTATGGCTTTCAGTAGACCTTTTATTAATTCTATGAAAGGCACTGTAAAATAATAGGAATAGAATGATTTCCATTGACCTGTTAAATCCTCTAATAATAGCCAATAATATATAGCATTATGGTCTACTGAAAGGATTGAAAGCATGAGTTTAGGAATTCTACTTTAGTCCGGCTCTGTCTCGAGTCGGCCACCCCCAGAAGAGAAGGAAAAATAAGGAAAACAAGAAAAAAAAATGGGGTATGCACCTGAGTAAATAGATATATAGATAGATAGACTATATATATTCCAGCATTTATAAAATCCTGCACACCATTTGCAGATCGAGACATGTTATATAAGGTCTAGGGACTTGGGTTCTCGATAAGGGGCTCCAGTCCTGATGCTATTCTTGACTTACAGTGTGCTGGCTTAATAATCCAGAAGGGTTGATAGCCTCTGATGTCATATCATAGCACACTCAGTAGTTCTTGAAAATATTTGGTCAAATATGTGCTTTTTTACCTGTATTTGTTCACCCCCCGAACCATATGTGGCACGCCGATACCTATCCAGGCTACAGTCGGCCAAATACAGTAAGTCATGTCTCGGCACCAAGTATATAGGTAATTTGTTCAATATTTGACATCAACAATATCTAAATTTGATTTTTTCATTTTGAGTGAGATATACAAACATGTTCCTACATTTACCGATCTTATTCAACATCTGATAGATATTAATATAGCATAGAGCGAACCAAACGTAATGATATCTAGGACATGAATAAATAGTGCTACCGTACCACAAAACCATCTTAGCCCATTGAGGATTATAACTCTTTTTTACAGTTTTTTCCTGGCTATTATAAGACGATTTTATTCAGATTAGGAAGGGTATATGGCAGTCAGAAGGTTAATCGAAACAGTCTTTACACTTTTAATTCCCACATATCCTCCTTAAGCTATATAACACAGTATAATGATCACCAGAGTATAATAGAAATCGCATCATGATCCTCAAGGGGTTAATTGAGCTAGTTCCAATGATACAACATGCATAAATAATTTGTGTAGTTCCTATACAAAAATTGAGTGTAGCACACATCAGAGTATAAGGGTACCAACATATCTGCCATTTCTGCAGGAGTTGGTTGCCCTGTGAGTTCGCTTTCTCTCTTGTATTCCACGGAGCCACCATCGCGGATCAATTCACAGCCGCCCCATCTGCTCAAAGGTAGGTCTGCATGGTCTTTAGGAATAGCGGCTTCTGAGGGATTCATAGAGGCTCCCAATCTGCTCAAAGGTAAATCTGCAGGGTATTTATGAATAGAAGCTTCTGAGGGATTGGTAGAGGCTCCCAATCTGCTCAAAGGTAGAACTACAGGGTCTTTGAGAATAGACGCCTCTGAGGGATTCATAGAGTTTCCCAATCTGCTCAAAGGGAGAACTGTAGTTTTTTTAAGAATAGACAACTCTGAGGGAACCATGGAGCCTCCCAATCTACACAGAGGTAGAACTGTAGGGTCTTTAAGAATAGACACCTCTGAGTGAATCATGGAGCCTCCCAATCTACTCAAAGGTAGAACACCAGGGTCTTTAAGAATAGACGCCTCTGAGGGATTCATGGAGGCTCCCCATCTGCTCACAGGTATATATGTATGTTCTTTAAGAACAGATGACTGCGGGTTTTTTATATGGCTTCCCCATCCAGCCAAATGTCGATCTTTATGTACGCTCTTCCTTAAAATACCGACGGATCTGCCCCAATTACCCACGGGCCGAAAACCAATTTTCTTGTAGTTCCTGATCTTGGTGGCCACAGATCCCTCGTTCTCCCACCGCCGGACCCAGCGGTAGATGGTGGAGAGGCTCACCCCGAACTCGTAAGCGATGCCCTGGGCGGTGGTCCCAGTTTCCCAAAGGTGAATGATTTTGCTGATTTCGCTGGGTGCGAGTTTGGACTTCCACACACGCTTCTTCATCGTTCTTCCCACACTGTAAAACGTTGAGGGTAGAAAAAAAGTCATATATAATCACTGGGTATAATGATAGTGATTAACTATGCTAATGTAGCTTTAAAAGGGCTTAACAGTAATACATAATAATTGTAATTAACCTTTATGTATCTTCTGTAAATCCACAAATTTAACTGTGCATGTTGGTCATCTACTATGGGTTTCAGAGGCTGTGTTACATCGCTTTTCGGGAATATCTTATTAGCAAACAGTTGAATCAGTATGATATTTTGCCAGAGCTTGTTTCACACCGTCCCCTACTTTTCGTCAATATTGTGCAATACCAAAAGTGGAGAATTAAACCATTTGTCCCTTAGTCATCAGGTTAAAGTCACACCTGAATAACAAGGAAACGGACAAGGCTACTGTGGCATACCTGTGTAAACCACCAAACCATTATTACTTTCCATCAAACACGGTCGGTATCAGCCACCACCCAACCCTACTATCGTCTTTACATTCATGTTATATGTCACTATTAAATACAAATATACAAAAATATCATATAATGTTTGTATATTTTTATTTTATAGTGACATATAACATGAATGTAAAGGCGATGGTAGGGTTAGGTGGTGGCTGATAACAACTGTGTTTGATGGAAAAGCAATACATGATTAGATTGATATCCAAAATTCGAAAATGGATATTAATCGTGATCGTGTATTCGACCTTTAACTGTGTTGGTGGTGTAATAGTTTAGATGCTTATGTTCTGGGTGTGATGTCCCGAGTTCGAATCCCGGGAGGACTATATGCTTTCATTAGTTTATTCAAGTGCATTGGGGTTTGTATTTGATATTAATGTTAAAGAACGGGGTGTTACTTATTTTATCTCCTGCATGATAACACAGAATATTGAGTACCTCTTGGGTTATTGTGTTGGGGGTGAGAGTGTTATTGGTTATGCACTTGTGTATAACCCCCCCCCCCTCTCTCTCTCTCTCTCTCGCTCTCTCTCTCTCTCTCTCTCTCTCAGGGACTACCACTTTACAGCAATTGACCACTTGCGAGTTTCAGGCTATAAGGAAGTTCGGCCTATAAACATCGATATTAAACACAAATGCAATTATTATGTAGGTTTCTGATGGATAAATAGTCTGTTGGATTTGGTTGTATGTATTTATAAATGTACTAAAACCGTATTATAGCTAGTTATTCTGCTAAATATCGATTTCTACAACTCCAACTTCCTTATAGAAAGAAACTCGCAAGTAGTCAATTCAGAGGAGAGGAGGAATGTGTGGCACAGTTGATTATACCTTCCCCTCGAGAACGTCTGTTATTTATTATCTTGTTACACATTCTCTATCTCTCACTATTACACACTCTCATACACACACACACTCACTCATACACACACACACACTCACTCACTCACACAAACATACACACTCACTCATACAAACACACACACTCACTCACGTCACTTCAACACACTCCAACCAATAAGGGCAAGAACTGACAGATACAAAAATAGTCCTATCCCAACCATTGTAAATATTATTAATAATGTGTAATGACGGCCTGTCACACCATATATTAAACGCACCCACCTTTAATAATGTATGCATAAGTGTGTGTGCGTGTGTGTATTAGAATATATGTATGTATTTGCTTGAGTTTGTTTATGTATATGTGTATATATGTATATGTGCATTTATGTATGTACAGTATATGTGTATGTATGTGTGCGTATATGTGTATGTATGTATGCGTTAATTATCTATATATGTATGTGTCTATAGTGTATACTGTTTGTGGCTCGAGGCTCGAGCCCGGCTGAGAGTATTTTATCACACACACACACCTACACTAAAGAATGTCCCATATACTATAATTCCCCCAAGTTGGCTCTACTTATTTTATATCCTTCTTTTGTTCTCTACCGATGATTAACCTCCCATTGTAGTAGGCTTTACCTAACCCTACCTGTACGGACCCGTAGGCCGTTTCGCCTTTACCCTTTTCAAACTCCTCATTTGATCTCTTCCGACGTTTGACATTCCATTCTAATTGGCTTTACCTGACCTACAGTCCGTTGCCTCATTAACCCTTTTCCAATTCCCTCATTTAATCTCTCCCAAGGATTTAACTCCTATTATTAGCCTCACCTGACCCTACCAGAACAGTTTTTGTATGTATGTGTGTTTGTTTGCACACGTGAGCGTTTATGTATACGGGCATGTGCACACTTACTGCATGTTCTTATATATGTATGTATATATATATATGCATATGTATGTGTGTACGTATGTGTATATATGTATGTTCTGTATATATATAAGTAAAATAAATGTGTACTGTATATGTACTGTATATCACTTACTCTCATGGTTAATTTATGATTATTTGTATTTTAAACTAGCATAATTATTGTATTAATTTCTTTTTTTAATGTTAAGTATATTATACTCACACATTGTAAACTGAGTTTACCATTTTCATACCTGTACATCTCATGTTCATCCACTAAATTTTAAGTGTATTTTCAGCTCATGAGGCTGCCATTCTTTAATAAACCGTTTATTATTATTATTATACACACATTCAATAATACACACATTCACTCATACACACACACACTCACTCATACAAAAACACACATTCACTCATACATGTACCGCTTCAACTCCAGCTGCCACCACCGCCCCAACGTTAACTGCCAACAATCCAACACCTGCAGTAGCAGATGCTTCTGATGAGCCTGAGCTGACATCAAACCAGGACAGCCACCCTGCTCACCATAGTCCCTCCCCCACTCCTTGTGCAAGAAACGTGCTAACATGAACAGTGCCAACCCCAACCCCCCGTTCTAACCACTGTACATAGAGTCTTGCCACCACAGGTTTCAGGATATACACCAGTGAGGAACGGTGCACGGCCAACGCAGAAAAGGTCTCTTCTACCAGTCACAATGTCAAACAGATTTGAGATCTTGGTAGAGATGGAGGACGAACCAGAAGAGACAAGGCTCATTGGGGATTCCATCCTACGAGACAGGTCGTAGAGTTCTGCGACAGAATCCCAAATCGACGAAAGAGATTTTGCATCCCAGGAGTTGGACTGGACGACATTGTGGAAGCCTTCAAAGATACCACAAAGGATGCAAACGAAAATACCCTTTTTGTCATCCATGCTGGTTCAAATGACGTCATGCGCACCAGATCCGAAGAGCTGATGGAGAAATATCGCAAGATGATCCAGCACTATAAAAACAAGTCAAGGAATATCATCATCTCAGGCATTCTCCCCAAGATCGATGCACCTGACAAACTCTACGAGAAGGCCTTCAGCACAAACAGCCGACTAAAATCTTTGTGTCTGAAGGAAAAAGTTGAATTCATCAACCTCTGGGATAATTTCTATAATCAGCCTACTCTGTTCCGCAAGGACGGCACTCATCTAAACCCTGTGGGTTCAGCACGCATGGGTCGTCTCCTACATGAAGCAGTCCGTAGCCATGGATCAAAAAACGCCATTCGAGAAGAAGCAGCAGCAGCGACATATATCATCAAACGCTAAGCAAAAAACAGAGGCAACCGAGGACCACCAGCGATGAGGACCGAGGACAGCCATGAACATAAATGTAGATCCTACCAGGAACCAAAACATTTATTAAAGAGCGTTCAGTGAGTTCTAAAATCACAAATTTAAAGGTTCTCTATGCTAACGCTCGCAATAAATGTTCAGATTTGGAGGAACTAGTGTTTACAGAAAATTATAACGTGATTGGCATAACAGAATCTTGGCTCAATATAGAGGACAGAGACCTTTTAGCAGAGTATTCACTTCCCGGTTATGTAATATTTGAGAAAAGCCGAATAAATAAAAATGGAGGTGGCGTTTTACTTTTTGTCAAAGAAAGTCTTAACCTGACCCTCTTGTCAAAACCTCAAATTGTGAACGTCGACACATCCTTTGTGCTAATAAAGAATAATGAA